>JALIRH010000236.1:0-75000 GCA_023055505.1 Callipepla californica brunnescens | reverse complement strand
GCTCGCCAATAGGTATATACTTTTAAATCTGGTTTATGATCATGTTTCGTTCAAGTGCTGTTAGACAACAAAGGAATCGTGTTTCCAAAAAAAAGGTTGAGCAGTACTGATTAGCATGGTGAAGTCTTGAGTTTAACAAGATTAGTTTTTAAACTAAACCAGTATCTTCCAATTTTTTTTATACGCGCGGACGTAACTTGCATTGTGAATAGCATCTCTTTATAGAATCTTAAGTATTTGAGACACTTTATTGTTTAAAGAAAAGTTGCTGACTTCATCGCAAGCATAGCCTAGTAAAAATGGGGCCTGGAATAGTAAACTGCTGCAGAGCTGAGGCAGAAACTGGTAACCTTCTGACCTCTGACTTTTACTGGAAAATGATATGCAACATAAATCCAAGGGGCCTTTTTTCTTTCAAGTACGCGCACGTATATATCCTGGTGGTGCTGTGCACAATGCCATGGCTGGAGCGGTGTCAGCGTGTTCGTTAGAGCTTCCTACTTTCGGAGCAGGCTTTAAATCTACGCGATTTTTATTTTTTTAAGGGGGAAAAGTTGCTGCGAAAGCAAGCGCTGCGGTGTTCAGAGGGAGTTTTATGCCTGGGTAGGGCTGCTCTTTTGTTAGCTGGGTGTGCGCGTGTCCACGCGTGTACCGAACGTCGCGTGCTCCTGAGCCACTGTGGCACTTGGGAGACGGAGCTCCTCGGTTCCTCACGTACCTTTTAAGGCTTTCAGGCTTTGCCTTCTTCTAAACGTGGCATTTAATTAGCCCGCAGCGCAGCCCTGACTGCTGCCTTGTTGCCGTCACTGCCTCCTGCTCCCAGCAAGGTGTGTGCTGTGGTTTGGGATAGAGTGCCTTTTGGAAGGGGCTGGTGGCCTTGGGATTATGTCTGTGCGTTAGACACCGTGGAAACTCTTACCCAAATTGTGCAGTAAGTTTTGCTGAGGTTGGGTTTGCTGCCAGCTCCTGATAAGAGGCATTTGGTGAAGAAGGTTTGTTGCGTGGAAACCTTAGGAAATGGGAACAAGGGGGAAATGGCTAGCTGGAGCTCTCAGGTCCAGTTCTAGAGGGAAGTTAAGGAAAGTAGACCCTGCGCTGTGGGTGTTTGGTCCCAGACCTGGCAGGACCTCTGTCTTTCATTGAGGAACAGGGATGCTGGAAGGGTAGTGGTGGTCTTCCTGAACCTCGCTTTGCTCTTGGTTTGCTGTCAGCACTCTCAAGCTGAGATCTGGGGGGAATCTCATCTGTTGAGGCACGTCCCCATGCCCACAAATTCACTTCAGTTAAGCTAGGTATGGGTTTAGCCTTAGAGCGCTGCCCAGCACGTGAGTCAGGTTCCAGGCACCCCAAGGACAGGGGACACAGGGACTACAAAGCTCAGGGCCCTCAGTGAAGATTTTCTCTCTTGATCCTATATGAAAATCTATTTTGGGGCTTTCTGGAAGATTTTCTTCTCAACTTGACGTATCGCTGCTTTAAATCCTCACTGAGTGCGTTTTTATGTCAACGGATGAAATACATGGAACAAAACCTCTGCAAACAGGAGAGGTTCCCTTTCCTGTAAACACTTTAAAGTCTTTTTTAATGTGTAAATTTATTTACTTAGCGATCGCAATGACTCCCAGCTGCTCCAAGCTGTTGTGTAAGTCCCTGCTTAGCTGCAGGGGAGATGCTTGGCGGTCTTACTGCATGGCGTGGTGACACTCTGGTACAAAAGGCCGGCGTTGTGTCATTGCGGCGGACAGTTATAGCCCAGGAATGCAGAATAATGTTATAGAAAAGTTTCGAGGGCTGCTTTCCTATTCCTCTGAGCGCGTTGGGAAGTCTCTTTTTCTAGTGTTTTTTTTTTGTGCCAGCCTCAGCCTCGGTTCAGAACATTTTGTAACCTCCCACAATTATTGCCCTTTCAAATGTGAGCAGCAGTGTATCTTTATCAAAACCTGTCAGCGGCTGCAACGTTTCGGGGCCTTTCGCAAGAGCTGGGGCAACCTATGGGCAGAAGGCAATCCCATTTTTATCTGGGGTCTCTCCAGGCAGCAGCGGGGCGGGAAGGGCTGCGTTGTGCTCCAGCAGCGATTTGTGCATTGTTTGCCTTTGCACGTAAAGGAAAGTAATCAGAGCACCAGGACAGGCACTGGGAGCGCTCAGATGGCCGGTGACTAATGGGGTAGGTGGGCAGCAGCCCTCGGATTGGGCGCCTTAATGAGCACATTTCACTCCGCGCTCAGGCTGCAGTTCCCCTTCACCTTTGCCCTTTATTGACCGAACCGACACTTCATTTTTCACATACTTCCAATTATGGCTGAGCTTAAGTGTCGTCCTGCCTCCTTTATTTCTTGCCCATGGACGGCTCAAGAAGGGGCCGAGGCCGCGCAAGATATTTTAATTTGAAAAACTACCGTGGCAATTCGGGCTTAGGGTGTAACCTAAAACTGCTGCCACTTTGCAGTTTCGCTGTCGAGAACCAAAGTTTGAATACCTCCGTAGCGAGGTGGTAGGACGCATGGTTGGGTGAGGTGGGCTGACTGTGGGGTTGGTTACTTGGGGCCGCACAGGTGCTGTTGGTAGGAATCCGCGTGGGGAAGGATGGAGAGGGGTGAAGGGGGCTGTGCTCCGTTGCTCCGGGTGACTCAAGCGATTTGTTTGCGTGCACGTGGCTTTCTCTCAAGAGACGCCTTGTAGCACGATGCCTGGAGATGTGCTTTGACTGGATGCTCTCTGTACGAGCTGGAGGAAAGCAAAGCCGAGCCGTACCTGCAGTTCTCAAACCTCAGACCACCGTGCAGCAGCGTTTAATACATAAGTTTGCTTCCACGGTGCTTTGCAGGTTCCTGAGCACGTTTTTTTTTCCAGCCGACCCCAAGTGCTGCTGGAAGCAGCCCAGGTAAAGTTGTGCTCCCATCAGGTGTGGGCTTTGGGGAGCGAGCAGCTGCTGCTG
This sequence comes from Callipepla californica brunnescens, assembly GCA_023055505.1. Taxonomy (NCBI): domain Eukaryota; kingdom Metazoa; phylum Chordata; class Aves; order Galliformes; family Odontophoridae; genus Callipepla; species Callipepla californica. The sequence goes on along the minus strand of JALIRH010000236.1, from coordinate 72,062 downwards.
GACCTAACATCCTGTGGTGGTGCCGCTGGGTTTGCAGCGTGCCGTTCGCTACCAGCTTTGTCACATGGAGTTTGCATGAATAATAAGTGGGCACGTCACCTGTGCTGTGTGTCAGCAGTGATTGCTTTGCATTTAAATACGGGGGCAGTGTAGGGACGGTTATTTACATCCAAACAGAGGTCCCTAAAACGCAGAAGTATTTATCTCAAAAAATGTATGAAGGATTACCTTCTTTATTATGTAGCCCTCTGGCACTGTAATGGCATGGCATATTTTTACTATAATATGGTAATAAAAGAATATGTAAAAGGCAGACAAAGGTTCTGTCTTTTCACTAAGGTGACCCCTGTTACCAAGTAACTGCTTTACTTATGAGCTTATTAAAAACTCAAAAAATGAGCTTTTCATACTTCACAGGCATTGATGTGAAAATGAGCTGTCCTGTGAGTAGTTTTCTTGATCATTTTTAGAACAATTGATTAGCCAAAGAGCCGCCGTCATTAGTTGACATTGACTGATAGCAATTTGTCACAAGCTCCGAAGGTCAGCCCGGCGGTGGGAGCTCCAGCTTGTCTTTGATTGACCTTTTCTGCTGCCATTATCATGCGATCGGTTGGGCTGGATGTGACCCTCGATTGGAAAAGACAGAGCATTAGTCAGCAGGGGCTGCTCCCTGCACTTTTTCTGGGGGTTCGGATATTGTGAAGCCCAAATTAAGCGTAATAGTCTTGTTTGAAAGGAGTGGTGTCCGTGTGGGTGTTCCCTCGGAGGCTCTGCTGTCCCGTTTGCCTTTCCTGCTTCTCCATCAAGTGGGCAGCGCTCGGTTTGCTTTAGACCAGCACAAGCACCTGTGCCTCTTTGCTTGGTGTGAGACTGAAGAAAAAGAGGGAAGCATCCTCCAACACGGCCTTTGTAATTGCGAGCAGGAAACCTGAACCGTGGCTCCGGGTTGGATTCGTGTAGGTGCACATCCTTCAGCAGCACCGGCATTAATTATTTTTATCTCCTCGGAATCGTGTTTTATTTTTTAACAGTGATTGAGTGGCTGAGGATTATGCTCATAACAACACGATGTCAATTTATCATTCTGCTCTGAAGCCGGAGGGCGTGAAACTGTTTTTTTTCCTTCCTTCTGTGTGTTTTTCCTGGTCTCCTCAGCCCTACTCTGCTGTTCGCCGTGTTTCACAGGCGCTGAGCTCTGTGCTGTGTGCAGGCAGAGCTCTGCTTCAACCCAGGCCTGAGAGAGAGCCTTCACCTCGACGTGCAGTGTGCCACGCGTGGCCTGAGCATCAGTGCGTTGCTGCTGCCAGGGTGTGCTTAGCTATTCACACTCGCTCCCAACGTCTGTCGATAGCTGGCATTTTTCTTTCTGATTTGGCAAAACTAACTCGAGTACTTAGCAGTGCTGTTTGTTTTGCCTAAATCGTGGATAGCAGAGTCACAAACCAGTTCTTTTCCTTGTGAAAACCTCCCTCCCTCCCATCTGCCTTTTAGGGGAAACTCGAATATCTCCGTGTTAGCACCGACTTGTTTTTCAGGTCAGTCCCTGGGGATAATAAGCTGCTCACAATCAGGGCAAACGTCTCAGTGTGATTTCGAGTCTTTGTCTGGGAAAGCAAAGCTCCAGCCAGGCAGGGAGCAAAGCTGGGCACAGGAGGCTGAAGCCATCCTCAGCAGTGAGAATGGCTTAGGGAACTGCTTACTTTACCCTTCCAAGTGGCTGTGGAAATGCAGGCAGCCCTGACTTTTCAGCCCATCGGATGTTGAGCAGCAAAATTCATGTGCTGGGGTCTTTCTTCTTCTCTTTTTTTTTCTTTCTGTGATCAAGCAGCATGCAATTAGAAACGCTTATTCCATTGCATGTCTGTGTGGCCACACACAAGTCTCTGCATACCTGGACATGTGTGTAAGAATGTGATCCTGACCCTCAGCTGAACATGCTGTCAGCTTGCACAGGCCTCAGAGGTGTTATTGCAAGGTGACAGTGTATTCCTGAGCATGAGGCCTTGGATACTAAACCCCTGGTGAGATAGCAGGGAACAGCGGTGGGAAATGCCACATTGCTACATCTCTTCCTGAGTTACTTCCCAGCATCTTGTTTTCCTTCTTGGATGGGGCAGACAAGGGGATTTTGGTTGCAGAAATGGATTTTTTTGGTTCCTAAGATATCCCTTTCTTAGCAGTGCTTGAGTTGGATATGATCTGTTTTTTTTCCTACGTGTCCTGGGTGTGCTCCTGTAGATTGCAGTGGCTCGTTGAAGCCAGTGAGCTTCCCATGTGGACCACAGACTTTCCATCTTCAGGGCACTGCTCTGATCCCCATTGGCCTCTCCAGGTCTTGCTGGCAGTAACTGAGTCTTTCTGAGTCTTTGCCCATCCAATGCAGGCAGAGAGCGACCTTCTGTTGTGCGTCACTGTCTCCCTTACATCAGAGGTTAAAAAAGCAAAGTCATGTTCCTGAGATGGCCTCCGCTTTTGGGAAACAATTTCTTGCAGCGACTCCCAACCCATAAACAAGCATTGTTTCTGGATTAGTGATGCAGCAGGGTGCGGCATTTGGTTGCTTGGCGTAAACCGTTTTCGCACCTTTCACGTGAAGTGCTGCGACAGGGGGAAAGAAAAGATGACTAAGGTTGGAAGCGAAGCCTTTAAACTGAGAAATTGTGGGCGAAGCCAGAGCTTGTCCTGCAGCGCAGTCACTGCTCAAAGAGACTGACATGAGAGCGATCTGCTCTGGGTTTGATGCAAAATCATATTTTATTACAAAATTCAATTCAGGAAATAAAAGAATTGCAGGGTGTTCTGTTTTTTCATTGACTCGTTTTGGGATGGGTCTCGCTGGTGTTGGTGTGCTTCTGTTGGTAAGAACTAGGAAGGAGCTGCAGTTTGCTTTTCCTCGCCCTTCCTACCCCGGTGGTGGGAAAGCTTTGACAATATTCATTCAGATCTGACAGGCGATTGCTTCTGTAAATGAATACACTCCAATCATAATTGTTGCAACAGGATTGTTTGATTACCTGGCAGTAGCCTCTTTCCCCGTGATAGCTTTTGGATCACCTGTTTGCTGAGAGCATTTGACAGTCCTCATGTTTATTACCCAATTGAATGTCAGTAGCAATTGCAGCTAAAGATAAACGAAAATGCAAGTACTTGTTGACCTTGACTTTTTTCCACAAGATATTGGACTTGATGGCTCTATTGCTGTTGAACTGATAAGAGTTATAAACAGTAGTTTAAGGAAAATGTTATATTCCCAGAGGAAAATACCACGCTGCTGTGGGAAATGGCATGTGACTCCGCGCTCTTTGCCAAATTTACTCGGTTCACCTTCATTTAGGCTGTGGGAAAACAAAATAAAACTTCCCCCTTTTACGACTCTAACATCTCAGCAAACATGAATTCCTGCGCTCTTCGTAGAGTTTCGTTGGCAGGCTGCTCCGACGACATCATGCAAGCGTGAGCCCTCTCCGTTTTATGACGTGCTATAAGGAGGATTCTCAATTCTTCCTCATTTTCGGGATGATTTGATAATTACAGGGAGGGAGCAGAGCGTGTTCCGTGGGAAACTCGATGTGCCCGTAGCTGGGAACAGTCCCATGCAGATCTCTGGATGTGGGCAGATGCGTCCAGCTCCAGGTGGGACAGGAGGGAGCACCCCCTTCAGTGATGCTGTTTTTGTGGCTTCACTTCTAACCCAGCTCCAATGTGGAACCTGACAGGAGGTCTTTAGCAGGAGCAGGCGATAGGCTCTGAGCTCCTTCGGGATGAAAGTCGTCGGATAAACATATCGCGGGGAGAGCACAAAAGACCGTGGAATTATGTCGTTTAAAACATAAGTCCTTTTGTATCAGAAACTGCTTTGATAAACTCTGTACAGTGTCGCAGGAGCTTGTTAGAGCGCAGAAACACGGGATTAAGCAGGGCTGCAACAGTTAGCAGAGCCAGGGTAGTAATCTCATTGCATTGCATTTATTTTTTTTTTTTTAGGTAAGATTAAGCTGGCATTACATTATATGTCTGTGGGCGAGGGGGCATTCTTTAAGGGATTAATTAATGGGATCGATGCTACAAGAAGCCAACATCATTTTTTCTGAGCGCACTGATGCACGTGGGCTTTTCATTTTTATTTTTATTTATTTATTTATTTTCAATTCGTGAACGAGATGTGAGCACCGAAAGCCTCCCATGGAATTTGCAGGCTCTGTTCTGTGGTTGTGCTTTGCCCGAGCATAGAGTGGAGGTGTTGGAAAGAAGAAGAAATATATGAGCAAAAAATATATATATGTAGTAGGGGCAGCCTTTTGGATTATGCTGCTTGTTTTCTGCGTGGCTGATGCTGCACCACGGGAGGGACATGGCTCTGGTAGCTCTACTTGTGCCAGGTCCCAGGTGCTGCCCTTTGTAGAGCAGCATGGGAAGACCTGCTATAGGACACTGGTTGTGTCTTCAGGAAGAGCTGCAGGTGATGGACATAGCGTGCTTGGTTCTGAACTCTTTGCAAAGAGCAATTAGTGTCATGTGGATGCAGGCTAAAAATATTCTGGAGTTGGTAGTGTCCCGATAGAGCTGGGAAGGAGGTATGACTTCGCTCAGCAGCAGGTGGAGGTCATGGACCCAGGCTTGTAGGGTGAAGCTTCTGTTGCTCCTCTTGCCTTTTTGAGAGCTCGTAGTGAAGAGAAAGGCCAGCATCATGCTCCTGCCTGGTGCCCTGGGCTGTAGCCCACATACATCTGCATTGGCAGCCTTCATTAAGGGAAAGGATTAACGCAGTCAGTATTAGCTGAAGTGCTTCAAGGGAAGTGTCGTGGTTTAAAACTTTGTGTAAGCTCCTTTTAAAGCACTGGAACATCAGAGCATGGGGAAAGGGGCGAGCAAATTGCAGGGTTTGGAAAAGAAGATTCACAGTGGGATTGGAACATTACGTCCATGCCATACTCCTCCTCCCGTCCACAATCAGTTAAGCATCTCTCACCTACTCCTTCCCACTCCCTGGCTGTGGCACTGAGTGTGCCCTAGGGGAGGGTTTTGGCACAGTGTTCTGCCCATCTCCTTTTTTTTTCTTTCTGTATTGTCTGGAATAACCCATGCAAATTCCACGTCAGACCAGGTGTGTAAAAACCAGAATCATCATGAAGTGATTTAATTGTAACTATCAGATGGAATTGGTCTCGTGTTGTTGTAAGAGGCTGTAGGTAAAGTAGGGGATTGTTTTGTCAGTTGGTAAGCAGCTCGAGCCACAGAGTCCTTGAATGTCAGTGTATAAATATTTATAGTTTGTGTATGTTTGTTCTTGTACATGTTTGAGTGTGACTTCCTCCCGCTATTATACATCTTTATTCCGTGAACCTGGCAAGCAAGGTGCTAAAATAACCTGCCCTGTGAAGTGTAGTGGCTTTTCCAAGACCTTTCATATTTCCTTTTGAAAGAGCGTCGTGCTAAGTTTCCTGGCATTACAGCTACAAAATACGAATTAGTGAACGGTGCTAGCATTAGTGTCTGGCCACCGATTTCATCTGTCAGAAAAGCCCTGAGGTGGCCATAACTTGCCAGGCTGAACAGCAGAGAGGGGAGTGTTCCAGGCAACGTAGCCACGTCGTCAGGAGATGCAAAGAGAGTGACTTGGTTGAATTTAATCCCAAGAAATCTGCAGGAATGCAGGCTGGAGTGGAAAGAGCGCGTTGCTCGTAACAGGGGTGTACAGCTCTTCAGCAAGATTCATTACGTCCTATCACTGAAACACACAGAAGGCATAGATAGGCAATTCTGCAGCACAGCTCTCCATATATAGCGCTTTAATATAAATTAGAATCTCCTCATGTAAATTAATTGAAATTCTATATGTTCCTTATACATTAATTTTATTTGCTGTTGCGGTTGGTGTGGGTGAAATGGCAGTGTTCAGCTTAAAAGCGCCCCGCGAGTTGGTAAATGCAAACTTGCTATTACGCATATTAATATTCAATTAAAATGAATAATCAATTCACTTGACCACTGGAGATTGGCCAGGGACGGGGCTGAAGCTGTTATTAGCTATATCGTACCGCTCTGAATGCATCATATAGCCTTGCAAAAGCATGGTGCTAATTTTAGCTTGCAAAGAGGATGAAGATAAACTGCCTGCTGCTAGTTTGCCATATGCCATCCTGGTGATAATATGCAAGCACGGAATATTCTGTGGAGAGGCTTATTGTTTCACGGGAAGAAAACTGGAAGAGAGTTGAGCAAATTTCTGCTCCGTAAACGTATAGGAAATAATGAAATCAGGCAAACCTCAGGTGCTGGTAGATGAGATCTCTGAAATTTGTTTTGGTTTTACTGGCTTTCATGGGAGTCAACAATTTGCTTTAGTATATATTTGATCCGATTTTCTCCATTTCTCGCATGTAAATCTTAAAATCAATCTAAATAAAAATTGATCTTCGCTCCGGTAGGCAAAAAATATAGTCCGAGTTGCTCCTAACTAGCTAAAAGGCTCCCATCCCTCAAGTTTAGTGCGGGGATACAACCTCAGCCAAGTGGCTCAGTTTAGTGAAAGCCACCGACCCCACAGCCCCACTCGCTCTGGCTGTGGGGTGGGCGCTGCCTGGCCCCCCAGCTTTGGGGCTCTGGGGGTTTGAGGGCCAGGGGGATGCTTTGCATTAGCAAGCGGTGAAAAGCTTGACCTGAGGCTGACCCGAGGCAAAGAAACCCCCCGCCGGAGAGTCCCGTTTTGACATGGATACCTGTGGGGTGCGGGGAGGAGATAAAGCCCGGGGAGGCAGATAACGTAATCCCATTGACCTGGGAACTTTTCAGATATTACAAGCGAGCGAGTGGCAAGAATAATAAAAGAACGGCAATATTTGCCTGCCCCCCGTATCTGTGTAATGTCATTTCCAAAGGGCTGTAGTAGATAATAGCAAATGTGCTTTCAAGTATCAGATCAATCTCCTGAAGTGATGGGGAAGGCTTGATGCTGGGATCTGGCGGGTGCACATGCTTGAGAGTGTAATACAATCCTCGGTGCAGCAGGGAGAATTGTATAAATGGACAAAGATCCGCTGATTGCATCTTGTGCTAAAGTGTTAAGTAAAAGATCTGGCTATAAGAGATGGCGGGCTGACTATTGTCTGCTCTTCCGACTTGTTTTTATAGGGGTTTTCACAGGAACAAATACAATTACCAAAATAAAAGCGGGCAGCGTGGCTGCTCCTATCACGGTGGGACACATGCTCTTGAGGCAGCGTGGGCAGGAAGCTTGTCAGGTCTGTCCCCCACCGTTTCCATTGCATCTTTATCTCCCCAGCTCATTGTTTGCCACCGAGTGCTTGGAATTCCAGTTTCCGAGTAAAAGCTTCCTGTTTTCTTGCATTTAAATTTAGTTTAGTAAGACATAAATTCGGCAGGCAATTTATCAAGGAGGGCATTTTTTGTTGTTGCTGTTTAATTAGAGAAAATAGGAAGAAGACATTCATTCCAGTGCGATGATAAGAGGTAGAATTTTGCAGGAAGCACGAGGTTGTATCCTCATGATAAGGTAATAGATGGGTGCTAAATTCAGCCTTTCCACCCTGAGTAATTTTAGAAGCAGCTGCGTAATCCAGATCTCGTTTAAAAGCAGAGGTGGGCATATCCTGCCCTCGTTAGCCATCATTTCCTTGAGGGCCTCGTTGCTCGCGAGTTTTCTGTGCCGTATTCAAAGTCAGTGGTCTGTGTGTTCCTTTAGACATCCCAATCCCAGATTTCCCTCTGGAGAGTTCTTACTTCTCTCCATTGCCTGTGGAGGCACTCTGTGAGGGCTCATCACCACTGGTGGTTGCAAGCAGGGGTGCATCTCCTCTCAGACCTTGCTTCCATGGGAGGGAACTTCTTGCTCTGGGTGGGTAAAGCTTTTTGTGCTGCTGAAGAGCAGGGATGGTTTTGAGCACTGGATTTGCATGTGGCACTGTCTCCTCAGCACTCTGGCATTGCCATCCCATGAGACTCTTTATCTTTGCTGGTCAGTACAGTGAGCAAAGAGTGCGGAAGTCTTGACGTGCATAAGAAAAAGATACGAATGTTTAAATATAGCTGTCTATTTAACATTACTCCTGAGGAGCAGTGTTTGTGCCTCCATGCCTAGTTCTCGGGAAGCCAGGCTTCCTGCTCTCTGCCATCCAGACACTGCTGCTTCGTGCATCGGTGTGGGTTTGGGTGCGTGGTTTTAATGTGACTCTAGAAGCTGGAGACTTGAATGTAAAACTCAGGCAATGGGCTCGTGGAACGTGGTTAGCAGTGGTTCTCTCAGCTTTCAACTAAACAGCGTGGAGGCCTTTCATGAGATGAAAGGCTCCGTGAATGAAACCTTGAAATGAAATGAGTTCACGTGGGAGGAATGGCAGCATGCAGACCACCGGGTCGTGGCTTTGTTGTGCTGGTGGACGCAGGGTCCTTTGTCCGCCGGGCACTGCAGCTGGTGGCACTGCTCTCCACCTCCCTCCCTTGGATGCTTTTAAATGTAAAACTTGAGTTTCCACCCCAAACTGACAAGATTCACCTTCATTTCATTTAGGCACGCTAACACGCATTCCAAAAGGCCTATTTATCCATTTTGTTCTGTGGTCCTATCTGTAGCAATCCTCACTAGCAGATGAGGTGGGTTTTCTTTTGCATTTGTTTTTTGTTGTTCTTACAATTTCTACGGGGAATGTGTCGAACTCTTATTTTCATATCAAAGATGATCAAGTTCCCTTTGGATTCTGTTTCCCCATGTATCTCCAGACTGCAAGCAGTGCCCCTGACGTGCTCGATTAACACAGAATTCAGGGCTTTGAATCCTTGCAAAGCACTAAGTGCAGAGCCTGGGGCTGGAGCCAGCTCTGGAGTCCAGGGCAGAGGGGAGGGCAGGGGACTGGCAGCAGCAGTGCAAGCGTTGTCAGCACCTTGTCACTGCCTTTATCTGGTGTCTGGAGGGATGGCTCTCAAGGGAAAGCCCCGGGATGGAGCTGAGTGAGGTGCTTCCAGGGATGTTCCAGCAGGGAATTTTGCTTGCCATCCATGGGTTGTAACCTGAACGGATCACTGCCAGGCCTTGGAAAGCTCGGCTCTGGGCCTTCAGCCTCCTTACCTATATGCTGCACCACAGGATGGAGAAACCTGTGTTGTCTTAGAGCAAATTGAAACAGCACCACTGTGCTGAACCCCTCTCTGCGTGCTCATGTGCAGCCTCAGCCTTGCAGAAAATCTCTGAGAGGTGAGCGGGAAGGAAAGCTTCCACGTGGCTGCATGGGCAAGACCCTGTCTCTCCTGGGGTGTTTTTTCTTGTTCAGGTCGCTGCTTAGATCATTTCCACTGTAAATATGTTTGTTGTGTCGAAGTCTTTTCCACAGAAGTTTAAGAATGTGGAGGTAAGAATTCTCTTCAGCTGAGCTTTGAACTTCAGCCTTGCGGTTGTAGCTGAAAACCTCTGTCTTCCCTTCTCATTTGCTTAAGCCACGAGCTGCAAGTGAAGCTGGTCAGGCAGCTGAAAAAATTTCAGAACTCAAAGTTGCTTTGCACAGAAAATGGCAGTGTGATCAGCAGTGGTTCAGAGGCTGGCATCGTTGCTGACCGTTCTGATAACTGGCAGGTATTTGTGAAAGCACTTTCCTGTCTTGAGAGAGTTGCCACTTCTGGCACCAGTGACTGTTGCTGTAGCATTGCAATGGAGAAGAGTGCGAGTGTGTGGCTGGAGTCTGACTTTTGTGCCTGCAAAACCTCGGTGACCCAGTTTGAGACTGGCCCTTGCCTGCAAGTTGTAAGTGGTCAGCTTGTTGGTTGAAGCAAGTGGTCCACAAACAATTGGAAAATAGTGTTTCCTTTCTGCTCAGCTTGCAGTGAGTTTGTTACAGAGACTCTTTTTTGTAGTGGCAGTCAAAACTGGAAATGGTATTTGCTAAGATTTATTTGACTGTCACGAGGTAATTTGAATACCAGTTTGCAAGTATTTTCTTTTTACGTCTGAGTGTCTGTGTACCTGGATTAGAAAACCATTCTGGTCTTCATCAGATTACTCTTCTGCAGTTTTGCTTACCTCTATCAATCACGATGCAGCTTGAAAGGACCACTCTGATTCATGTTTTTCAGGGATGTTATTCAGACCTCAAAACTGATACTTCCTTAGCCAGTGCCAGAAAGCCCTTTCTGTGGTTACAGTCTGCTTTTCCTTAGCAATTAAGGGTCGGGTGGCATCAGAGTACTGACTGAGTGTAATAGCCACTTTAGCCACCTCTGCAGTGGGGAGGAAGCATGCAGGGCTTCTGCAGAGCCCAGGAGCAATGCGGGGTGGCCTCAAGTGACCAGAGGCACAGAACAGTGAAACTCACAGATGGGAAGGTCTGCGCCATACAAACACTGCTGACTCTTCTCTGTGAAGCTTACCTGGTCCCTCCAAACAGGTTGATTTTCTGCAAAACTGAGGTGTGATCTTGGCTCATCTTGGAGCAGTTTCTCTTTGCTGCCTTATGGTGAAGTGCTGTAAGGTGATGACCATGTTTTCTTTTCGGTGGCTGAAGCTGATTATTCCCATTTTCAATCTGTATTTTCCCCTCTCTTCTATGTTTGAGGATATTTGTATACTGACCCACAGATATGCAGGCTGACCACTCCAGTCAACAGCAACTGATCTTACCAGCTACCTTCCAAGTGCATCATGCTGAAGGCAAAGTCTGAGCACGCATTGCCATGAGCATGAGGCAGCCAAGCTTCTGCCTGGCCTTTGAGATATGTACCCAGACCTTGGTGGAGGGTGGGGTTTTCCTTATCCTAGTAAATAGATTTTGTCTGGGGAGGTGAGAGTCAGAAGGAGAGATCATATTTGCCCAGTGCTAAATAAAAGGCTATTGATGCCTAATACATTGGCACATTTATTCTGAAGCAATTCATCCATGAGAAAATGTGGTCCTTGTGTCACTGCCAAGGTCAGTGAGACCTATGGTGATCTGCAGAATAAGTTCAGGTCATCCAAGTTAAATCTGCCTGGGGGCCAACTTAGCTCACGCACCACATTTTTTCCAAGATTTATAAAAGCAAACATCTTCTATATATGAAGGCAAGGCTGAGGGTGTGGTAAGCGCTCTCCTTTGAGCCAAGGTCTCCTGTTTTTCCTTTCTCCTTTCCAGGTTGCTCCTTCCATTTCCTTTCCATTCTTCTCTCTTCCCAGCACTACAGGATGCTTGAAAAGTCAGTCTTTTCCTTCACATCACAACCACTGCCTATAAAACTTCCTAGCTCGTTCCACATGGATAGGAAGGACACAGGGAAGGTGCTGGCATTGGAATGGGAGCAGCACCTGCGTGCTGTGAACTGGCTCTGGGGAAGCTTTCTGACTTGCTTTCTGGGGGATGCTTAAGCTTTGTTCTGCTTCGGTTTTTCAGACACTGAGTGGCTTTCTGCTAAGGTCTGCCTTTGCTTTGAGCTTTGTGTGAGGTTTTGGTTGAACGCTGACTCAGGAGTGGATTCAAAAGAGGAATCACCTGGAGATGGCAGATTTGCCTCCCTCCTTTCCTCTATCCCTCTCACAACAGATTCCTGTCGGTGATGCCATTAGATGTAGTGACATAAATAATACTCAAATTCTAGGTTGCCCCAGGAGCTTTTTCTTTTTTTTCCTGTCAGTTTGCCCATTCCAGGTAATCCAAGTACCTAGTGTCAAGGAGCGTATAGTGATGGAAGATGAAAGAGGTAAAAATGAGGCATATGTGCACCTGTAGGTGATGTGTAGGTGACGTTTTTAATTGTCTAGCATCGATCTGACTTAGCTTTCCCATTAATTACATGTGTGGGGCCCTCTGAGATGTTTATTGCATTTTGTTTAGCTTTTGGGAAGAAAAAAAAGAAAAGAAAAAAACAACAGCAAAAGCCCTCAAACCACTCTAAACAGTATTGCTATCTTGCACTGCAAGATGAACAGCATAACACCAGAAGCTGTGATAGAGTCACAGGACACAAGAACAGGTTAAGCTGGAAACAAAGAGGAGGAGCTAACTGGGAAGGACCGAGCTGCCTGATGGGAATGCTTAGCTCTGGGTCACAATGAGAAGGTGGCTCAGCTGAGGCACAGAGGATGGTTGAAAGGTCCCCTCTGTTGCTGTTCCTACAGGAGGTCCTATAGCTTTGCAGCATGGTCAGGCTTCCCATAGGGATTGGTTCATGCCACCTACCTGGATGCACTGAGATTTTATCCCAACTGACCCAATTGGGGGTTTTCTAACCCCAGTTTGTATAGCTGAGCCCAGGCAAGGTATGGGCTAGCTGCCTGCAGCTGTTGTGATGAGCACGGCTGGCTGTAGGCTGCAGCCCTAGAGCCTGGCTCCAGGTTTGTTTTTCCCATTGTAGCCCCTTTTCAGCACCACCTCATCAGAGTAGATTTGCCTTTTGTGTTGGAGAGGGACAGTCAAGTGGAAGAAAATTCAATGTGAGCTTTGCCTCTGTCAGATCTGCTTATCTCCCTTTGGCCTCTGCACCTCCTTCCAGAGGAGCAGCAGTTGCAATTGTCACGGGCCCTCCAGACCAGGCAGCCTTTGCTGGAAGAACAGGAGAATGGATTTAGAGCACCAGGCAGCAAGGAGCATAAGAAAAACTCTACTTATTCTTTCTATGCTCTTTCCATATACAGTTTGTTATGGAGAGGGCTGCTCATTTTGTAATTAAGGTGTTTTCCTGAACTGGTTATATATATATATGTGTGTGTGCTATAACGAGCAGTGCTGGCACTGGGTGAGGGGAGCCCCGAAGCCATCCGTTCAGCCCAGATTGCAAATGTTACTAATGTTAATGATAACCACACAGTTATCTCACTCATCAGACTATAGTACACCTGTGGAAGGGGTTCTTCCAGGTGCATGGGGCCAGCGCTCTTCCCTGCCCTCCTTTCCATTGCTGTGAGATGTGGGCTCCTGCACTGGGAGCCAGCAGACTCTCTCAGAAGGCATTTTGGATTAAGCTTGTGAAACAAATCAAAATGATCTTCCTCTTGTTTTAGATATAAAGAAGTAATTTGTGGCTTAAGTTCAAAGCCAGGTGTCTTCTCACTAATTGCCCAATTAAGATGTTCCAGTGGGTGGAACTTGCTTGAGTAATTGGCTGCTGCAAGTGGATCTTTTTGATGTTGTGTGTGCTGACGGATGCTTTTTGGAAGCACCAGCAGTGGTGGCTGAGACGTTGTTACTGTCAAATGACAAAAAGGAAAATTGCAGAGGTGTTTTATTCTCTTTCCTCCTATTTCTGTCTGTGATAGCCAGAGTGACCGCTGCATTTCAGGAAGCGGTGTGTATGGTGGTGCCACGCAAAGAGCAGCTTAATGTCAGGCTTCTTTTAATCACGCTTAGTTTTTCATTGTCAGATGTTCGTGGTGGATCAGAGGCAGGGGAAGAAGAACGTTTTGGTTCTACTACTATTTTAAATTTGTGGGTGACAGAAGCAGAAGAAAATACATTACACACAAGCAAGAACTTTTTCACTTGAAACAGAAGACGTGGGAACTTCCAATTGGAAATGTCTCATGTGGACTTGATAGATCACGAATCTGAAGTTGCCCACGCCACATCTAAGCTAATTTTCTCCTGTCTGTTATGATCATATGAGTCCTGTGACATATGGGATCCAGTCCTACAAAAGAGTATTTGGGGCAAACAGCATCTGAGCTACAGTTCCTGCCGGGTACACTGCAGCTTGGGCTGGCCTTGGCTTGTCTGAAATTGGCCTACAAGAAAATGCTTTGGATTGACTCAACAAACATAAGCATTTTGGTTCATTTCAGCCAGCAATGAAATGTTTTCTTTTGACTTTTTAACATTTTTTTTCTGATAGAAAAATCTGATTTTGAGTAGTTTGAGTAGTGTTAAGGGTTTGGCACATATTTCCTGTTGTAGAACATGAAATCTAGAGCATCATCTCTGGAACAGGCATGCAGGCAGGGCCCAGGGCTGTTTAGCTCTGTTTAGGAAAAGAAGCCTATTTAAATGTTCAGCTATAATGAACTGTTTCCACAGATAAAGCGTCCCTTACATTATACCTAATATGTGTCTGATCTTTGCTTTTGAGCCTCTTATAGCTGCTGGTGCTCAGTCCAAGAGTCAAGTGTGTTATGAGCTGGATAAACACCAAGATTGAGCCAGTTGTTTAGAAGTTGACCTTGTGGCCATTTGGGGTATTAGTTGGGCATATTTCCCCCTTGACAGAGCAGCCCGATGCTCCTTCTGCTGCTCTTGTGTTCCTGCTTTATAAGTGAGGGAGCCCAAGTGAATCCAGCTGAGAATTTACCTGCATGGGAGCTGTGCATGGTGACTTTTCATGGAGAACACAGGTGGGACCCTTGACTGGGAAACCCAGCTGTTGGAGAGAATTTGTTTCCAAAAAGACCATTATTTGGACAAAGTAGAGAATGGGTGAAAAGCAGCTTTTCCCAAGGCACGGCTGGGACTCCATGCTAGCTTTTAGGCAGAAACAAGCAAACAAACAAAAAAAAAATCAACCCAATGTTTGGAGCAGGATGTTTTCCTGTCTAACCAGATACTTATATTTTTCTGTAGGGTATTTGCTTCCAACTGCTCAAAGTACACTTCTGTAGCTGGCAGCAGAAAGTTGTTTGCTTCCCATACAATGAACTGCTTTCTCTTTAATATTTCATATGGAGCGTAGATGTACGGCTCCAGAAATATCTTTCTCATAATAGTGGAGTTTTGCGAACCCTATTAAGAAGTGCTGCCCTGCACAGAAGAAGAGGATTCCTTAGTTTTATCTGTAAAAAGATGCTGAACAAATGAAAATGAGTAAAATTCTGGCTTTTTTTACCCCCCACCCCCCACCCCCCCGTTCATCAGTGCTGTTTTTACTCTTTGTGTAGACAGCTAATTTGCTCGTTGTTTGCCTGAAGGGAATTCGAGTCAAAAAGGAGGATTGAGTTACTAGAAAAAGGTGCTCCTGTCTCTAGAGAACAAAGTACAATGATTCAATGGAAAAACTTTGAAAATTTGTCAAATGCCAGAGCGTAATTTATACTGGTCCAGGTTGCTCCATCTATGAATATTTGTGTAAGATATTTTTGCAACTGTTTCCTTTAGTATCTTGTAAATATGGATACTATCTGTGACTGACAACCTCCTACTGCTCATGTCATGGTCTGAATCCTTGCATGAAACATGGAGTGCATCTCTTTAAGAGATGCGTGCAAACTGAAGCACAACAGTATTCCTCACTCGTGCTTATTTCCAACCTTGTTACTCATTAACTTTTTATTAAGTATATTTGAGAAGGCTTTCTCCTAAAGGAATAAGAAAAAATAAACCTGCCCCTTGTGAGTCCCATATTTCAGATTCACAGGCAGACCTCCATCGTTGTTGCAAATCCTTACTGGGACTGCTCCATAGCTTGCTGAGCGTGCCAGGCTGACTGCTGTTGACCCTAGGAGGTGTTGGAGTGGGCACTTCCATCGGATCCCTGCCTTGCTGTAAGGTGGAATGAGCATTTACCCACAAAAAATCTCTGTATTCTTCTTCGATTGCCCAAATCCATTCAGTGGTGGTGGTGTGAAATGGTGGTTCTTGTTTTAGGTTCATGAGCAGCAGGTTGTGGTGCGTTGCTTTCACTCTTGCTTTACCTAAAAAATAGCCCATGTTGCATCCCTGGATCTGCTTTCTGAGAGTTGCTAGTTTGTACCTTGTAGGAAAATTGCACTTCACGTGTAGGGCTGTTCTTGCTTGGTGGAGAATTGGTGTGGTGGATGTGTGAGTACACAGCAAACTGCAGATATGTATCTGTGAAGAGATAGCATAGGTAAAGGTGCAGATATGATAATAGTTCCTCCAAGTGAGCACTGAGCATTGAAGAAAGGTTACAGAAAGTCATTTTGTCACTTACAGCTCTACTAGATTATATTGCTCCTCAAAGTTCTTAATGAATCCTGCTTTACAGTAACTAAGGTTACTAAAGTGATTTGGAGTTTTGAAGGAATTAGAAGAGAAAGGAACAGAGGTGTCATTGGCTAGGGAATGGTTCAGTATTTGGCTTAAGCAATGTAGGGTTTCTCCTGCTAGCCAAATATCTAAATGCTTTTTAAAGAAATTTTAGTAGATTTTCTGTTTTATTTAATCGTTCTACTGAAAAGCCCATGAACTTTGTTGCAGTATGTTGCAACACTTCAGGGCTGTGAAACATCCAAGGCTAGTGCAGAAGTCAATAATTTTGGTCAGACTTTCACTAGAGCATGGTCTATAAAAGTACAGATAATTCTTAAGTGGATATTCAGATTGTATTAGCTTATTAGATATGAAAGTGTGCTCAAACCTTCAAGCTGAGTCTTTCAGAGGACACGGATCTCACGTCTTCAGTGCTCACCACAGAGGTGTGGGGAGCAGGCTTCATAAGAATGGCATGCATTTCTGTGGTGCATTTGTACTGCAGACATGAGTTGATCACAGAAACAACCTGCTGCATTTGGTGAAATTGCTTGCTGTGGGAAAGAAGTGTTCTGCTCTTCACTGCTGAGAGCCAAAGGAAAGGTCTTTATGGTCTGAAGAGCCATGCAGGAAGGCATTAATTCCTGGCTGAATGTGCACTGGGGTGCAGTATGGACAAGGGCCAGGGCAGGCCATGGGCAGTGCCATGTGAGCACCATATTGTGCTGCACGGTCTCTTCATTTAGGCACGAGTGTTTGCCCCTGGCAGACCCAAGCCCTTGAAGCGTGGGGAGCATTTTAGGCTTGGTGCAGGTGAGCGGCTTCCTTGTAATCCAAGAGCCCACCAGTTCACCTGCAAGTGCTTGAAGGCTGGGTTTTGAAGACACCTGAGCATCCAGCCTTTGTGACTTGGGATCCTTCCTGCCCTCTCACCACTGCAGGCCTTGACGTTGAATGTGATTCAGTATGAAGCCCAGGGAGAAGTCTTCCAGTCACCGCCTAATTTCTGCAGCAGTGGCCTTGTGTAAGCACAAGCATTGCTCTCATTAAGTACCTATTTTGCCAGCAAGGGTTTCCAGCAGATCACCTGTGACAAAGAGAGCACAAGTGGCTTGGGGAGCGGCTCTAACTTAGCTGCCCTCTAGTTCTGCCTCCAGATTTTGGAGAGCAGGAGGGGAAGTCGCAGGAGGCGGCTGCGCGGGGAGGAGGCCCCGCTGGCATGGCCAGGCTGGCCCATTCAGCGGCCTGAATGTGATAAATGCTGCTTTATCCCGTCTTGAAAGGAACAAGATAGCGCAGCCTAAATGCCTGGGTGTGCTTAAATAGACAGCATGTTTGAAATCTGAGCTGCCTGGCGGGCTGGGAGCTGCCACAGGTCACCTGCCGCGCTCCATGGGGATGGGCCCGGGTCCCGCACCAAATCGTCCATGGACGAGCCGGAGGACAAATTCCTCTCTTTGTCGGTTGGCCCCTTTCACTGGAGCGTGGCCTATAAAGTATAGTAAAAACAATTCTTAAATATTATTTGAAAGGACGAATGGCCACGCTGAAAGGTCTGACAGTTTGACGTATAGCGCGTGGTTTTGGGCTGTTCAATGGTGTCCGGCCGCCGTGCCGAGTGGCTGCACTCCCAGCAAGCTGACAGGCAGCGAGTCCACCTCAGTGGGCTGAAATCCTTTCAGGCTTCCTCGTGAGAGAGCAGCAACACAGCCAGCACCTCAGCTGGGTGTGCAGAGCTGGGCGACAGGGTGCTGCCTATTAACACGCCATTTCCAGCCGTCACATGGAGGCAGATTACTGCGATCTCGCTGACAGTGCCTTAGGAAGAGGTGATGGGGAGCACCTCGCAGACAAAGGAGCTGAGAGGGCTGAGCCCATCCGCGCCCTGATGGCAGTGGCCTGGCCTGGCTCGCTGCGTTACGGCCTGCATATGTGCAGCGCGAACGCGAGCAGTGAGCCTGCTCTGCCCCCAATAGCCACGGGCCATTTTGAAGAGCCTCTGGCCCCTCAGTCACTGGCCTACTAGTTAATTGCCACACGGACTTCGTGACACATGGGCAGATAATATGACATTTTCGGTTTCTGTCACTAGCAAACGCTACGGCGTTGCTTGCACTAGTTGCTAAGAAGCTGTCAGAAACCATTAGCAGCTGGCTAAAGTTGCCCTATGGCATTTCCTCATGGCATCAGCAAAACAAGCATAAATCACCCAGCGGAGCCTCCCGCTATACTAATGAGGCTGTAAGCTTGTTTATGGACTAGCATCATTTCTATGATTATTTCCACCTTTTCAGTTTGCCTTCATTTGGCGGCAGGAGAAGTCAACTTCAGGAACGAAGTCACTGCTGACATTTTACAAATGCGGTCCGTAGCTGCTACCGTGTGGCTGGTCAGCGCTCCTCAAGTTTGTTCAGCGAGCTTTAAAAAGAGGGGGGGGGTGTGGAAAGGGAGGGGGAGACTGCATCTCCAGAGACCTCACGGAGGTGAGCGTCTCGAGTTGCAAAGGAGATGGAAATGCTAAAATCCACAATCGACCCTTTGGACTCCTCTCCGCGGTTTAGTCTTTACGGGATCAATTTGCAATTTGAAGAAGTGGAAGAGGTTAAACAATTTATAAAAGTCTAGCGAAGAATTTGCTTTTCGGATAGCCGGGCGCTTTGTTATCCGCTCCCTCCCTTTCACTTTCTCTGGCTTGGGTCGGACGGGGCCAGGGTTTATTGTTTTAGGCTTTTCTGAACATGCACCAGTATTTACACTGGATTGAAAGCATTTGCTTCCAATGAAAATCTTGTCTTAGATTACAACCCAGCAGTGTAATTTCCCTCCCAGATGGGAGTAAAGTAGCAGTATTTGCCTAAAAACAGTAGGAAGAACAAACTGTGCATTAAGCCGAGGCTGTTTTTGGCTTGAGCTAATGATGTAACAGAAACCTTTTATTTGGGATAGGTCACTGCCAGGGATTGAAGGAGGTGATCTGGCTCGCGCTTGAAAGGTTTCTCCATTGTATCTACATAAGTCTTCACTTAAAAAATCCTGTTCCTAATGCTTCTGCTTTCATACAGCAGAAATAAACAGGAAGGGTTCTGGGGAGTGTTATAGGTGGAATGCAGAAAGCTTTTCCTCCCCTAATGGAGGATATAATTCAGGTGCCCCGGAGGCATGCTTTCAGGAATTCTCTTGCCCGAGGTAATGGGAAGCTCAGGCTGCTTTAAGGCCTTGATTATCTATTGATGCACAAAGCTGGAAAAAAGTCATCTCCCTTGGATTATAGTAGATATTTCCATAAATTATCAATGAGTCCTCCTCCCATCAGGCACGAGGCAATGCCTGCTAAATTAATCTGAAGGGGGTTTGAAATGAGGAGAGAGTGAATTTAAAAAAAAAAAAGAAAAAAAAAAGGGGGGGGGGGACAATTGTAGGGAGGTGGTGAAAGGCAGTGTCATTAGGTTAGAAGCTTTTCATTTTTAATCAATGAATGCGTAATACTTTTCTTTTCCTTGTTTGCCTCTCTCAGACAGAAGTGGATTAGCCCGTGGAATTTTAAATGCTGTTGAGTTGTTTCCTTTGCTCATGTTTCTTTTATGAATTATTATTTTATGTGGTGAATTGCTTCTCTGTATAAAAGCCCTTTTTTACATACTGAGCTTTCAAAGGTTTTATCAGATATCTGATTTCTTCACAAAAATCTTGTTTGTGTCTATAAGTACTTAAGGTTACCATCTCATTAAAGACACAGGCCAAGTCATAAGGACAGTTAGAAATCTGTCACGGTCAGTGAGGAACTAAAAATATAATGCTAATAATAACTTTTTTTTTTAACCGCTGAAAGCTTTTTTAACAAATCATAATTTTGACAGCCTGCGTTCTTTTTTGTGTTGATGGTGGACTATTTTTGATTGTTAACAGAGTTAAGTTTTGATTTAGCCCCATTCAGATGACTTTCTTCATCATTCTTGCCCGCGGGTGTAAAAAAAACACTTGCTTAATAACATCACAACTCCGCTCCGCTCCGGGCACGGTGCTTTTGGAAGCCGGGCTGTGTAGTTTAGTCCACACACAGAGAGGGAAGAGATTGGATTTCTGCATGGACTTGTTTATAAACTGCTTTTCGGGGCTTGAGACAAAAATGGCAATTCAAACTTGCAAGCAGGCTGAGCGCTGCAACTTCTGTTTCGCTCTGACTGCCAGCCCATCGGCCCAGACCAAAGCTGGCTGCTGCGCGGTGACGTGCTCCTGGAGACATGCTGCTAATGTGATGAGATGTGTCTAAGACCTTCTCTGCATTGAGGAGATTCATTCTGGATCAGTTGTTGTTTAACGGGAGCAGACACCTTGCACTGACGTGGTGCATCAGCACAAAGCCGGGTGTTAATTCCTACAGTGTATGTCAAATTGGGACCTACTTATCCCAGTATGAATTTCTATAGGCTGGGTGGAGGGGAGGCCAGTTAGCTACCCGTGTCCCATCAAAAAGGCAGGGTAAGCTGGGCATCTAGAAAAGACTTAATGTAAGCGGCTTGCCAATCTTCTGGTTGTTTGTGAATTTGGGGAGAGATTATGGTATTGCGAGAGAGCTGCATTCACCCACTTTTTTGCCTCCCAGAGTGAGATGTGGCACCCACCTTCACGCATGCCATGGGGATGGGACAGCGGCAACCCTTTCCTAAATTGCCTCCTCAGCCAAAGTAGCTGATGGGGATTAGTTTTGGGAAGTGACTCAACGTGAAGAAATGCCACCTTTTCCACCTTTTCAAATGGGATGCATTTGCAGTAATGATAGTAATAATAATAATAATAATGAAAAATAAAGTAAACACTTTTTGTTTGGGTTACATTGATGAATCCAGTGGCAGAAATGGCCACAGTGTCCTTCAGGATAAGCCAGAATTGGGCTGACACAGTCCTGAGACCCTCCCTCTCCCCATGTCTCTTCCCCCCCAGCCCTTCAACCCCTGGTGAATTACAATGTTAAAGAATTTATACCTCATTTAAATATTCATGCAGTTTATACCCAAAGCCAGGCTTCGGCTGAAGTATATAAAGGTAGCATAAGTCAAAATTTGATTCACTATATTTACAGGTGACGGCTTGGACAACAGTGTAGCTTCCCCCAGCACAGGTGATGATGATGATCCAGATAAGGACAAAAAGCGACATAAAAAGCGTGGCATCTTTCCCAAAGTAGCCACAAATATCATGAGGGCATGGCTGTTCCAGCATCTAACAGTAAGTGAACTCTAGATCACATATGCAAAATAAAACATGGAAAATGTCATAGTTGTAGTAGTCATGGAAAGCAAAAATACGTATTATGTTACTGACAGGCAGCTCAGGGAAGTTTTCTGAGCAGAGCTGTTGCCTCATTTGCTGGTTGTCAGGGGAGGAGCATGGAGCGTATCTTTTTATGGTTTTGGGGTGGTTTTTGTGTGTGTGTGTGTTGTTCCTAGGTTTTTGGTTGGAGTCACAGTTGTTAACAGGATGAAATGTGGCTGAGCTTATCCTACCAACCTGGGGAGCCCTGTCCTGCCCACTGCAGATCCCAGTAGCTGACATGGGAGTCACTGCTTTGGAGCAGAGAGCAGCGGCGAATAACTGGGGAGCTCTAAAAACAAAGCATGGGAAAACAAAGACCTTATTCATATGTTTGTCAGAAGACTCACGATGAAAGGTCTGAATGTATCTGGTTTAATAGAAAAGTATGATTTTTTTCTGTGAGATGTTCTCATTCCCAGAGTGTAAGTTACCACTGTATTTAACATCATCAAGGGGAGGGGGGGGTGGAGAGCTGCTATTTCTGTTGCCACAGCTACCTGTGTTTATTTCTGGGATTAGAAATGAAAAGCTCTGGACAGGTATGCGGGGTTAAGCTGGATGCTGGAGCTCCTTTAAAGAGTTTATATGATGTCCCACACCTTCTAACGTTAGCATTTAGCAAAGTGTTTCTAACGCCATTCTTCTTTTTCATCAAATCCTGGTGATCTGTTGCTGTGTTATCATGCGCTGTGGGGATTTAAGCCTTCTGCCCAAGATTTCCAGCCTGCTTTCTGTGCCAGCGGGGTAAGGCTCGGGCAAGGAGTGCCTGTGCCCTTCAGGTGTTGGTGACAAGCAGTGTTGGCCTCTCATCTCGGCCCCTAGGTAGGGACAGGGTGACACTAGCAGCCGCCAGCTTGTCCAGCCCTGTGGAGCCCAGCCAAGGGCATGCTCCTAAAGCAGAGGCTGTGCTCCTGCAGTTCGCCCCTTCGTCCCCCGCTGCGCCAAGAAACCAGATACCTGCGTGACTCTTGTCAGCACGGGGATCAGGAGGGGAATCCTGCCCCGTGCTGTCCCAGGTTGCTATGAATGAACCTTCTGAGGCTGGGGAGGGCTTTGAATGCCCTCAGTTTAATTCCAGCCTCCACACCAGCCATGCTACAGCTTTGCCAGTCCCTAGCCCCAACTCATTTTAGCGTGTTGCTCCAAAGAGCTAAGGTCCCTTATGGTTTGCTGCAGTCACAGGGGCTCTTTGACTTGAGGTGCTGAGATGAGCGGACAGGCCATTGCCTCCCAGCAGATAGACGTGAGCTACAGGGGCATCTTCCTCCCAGGTGGCCCAGGGATGCCAGCAATGCCCACACTGGCCTGCTGCAGCCCTTTTCAGGTGCGGGTTGGAGAAGATGCCCTGCAAGCTCTGCAGTCAGGACAGTCTTTTCACTCTTTTGCTGTGAAGTAATAGTGTGCAAAAGAGAAGAGGAGGGTTTCTGTGCAGACCCCCAGGACCAGCAGGCACAGTGAAGCATTGCATATGGTACGTTACAGTGCTGAGCTTCCTTCTAAAAATTCACCATCCCCTGTGCAGATGAAGCTCAGCTAGGTGGGGCAGGCAGATTTACTGCAGGGCAGCTTTTCCTTCTCCTGGCAGCAGCGAGGCAGTTCCAGGCTTGCCTAGTCATCTCCGTAAAGCAAAATCAGTTTGCATCCCCCAGGCCAACCTACAGCATCTAGGACCTTGGAAGAAAGCAGCAGTAGGTCTCTACATGAGGTCATGGACAGTTCCCCCCAAAGGAAACAAGGCCACACACCCTTGTAGGCTCCTGCAAGCCCATGTTGCAACCTGAAATGCTCTTGCTGGAGTGGGAGCTCCCCCAGAGATCTTGTGCATTCAGAAGAGCAGTGAATGTTGTGTGTGGAGGAAGATGTCCTCCAAGCAAGCCTGTTGATAATGCTGGAAGAGCCAGCTCTGCAGTTAGTGCTAGAGCAGTGCTGCATCTTTGACAAGCCACCAGTGTGCTGTTCTTCCTGCAACCAAGGCCCAGCATGCAAGCTCCAGCAGGTCGTGGTGTTCCCCAGAGGCCATTGAGGTACCACATTAGGCACCAAGCATCAGGGAGGGCTCCAAAGGTTCTTCTGGGGAAGACAGGCTGAGCTCTGGTGCTCACCTGCCTGTAAGTGTCAGTGACAAGGGATACCTCCCTTTTGCCCCTTGTGCTTAACCTGCCTTCTCTTTCCCATCTGCAAAATAGCAGGAGGGAAACGGGCAGCGGTTAAAGGTGAGGTGCAGCCTCCCCTTGGCCTCTGGTAATTCCTAATTGGGCTGCTGTTTAGGAGCACTCCTTTTCAAAGGCAAAAGATTTTTCTCACAATTATAATATTAATACACATCAGTGGCATGGAATTAAACAAAATAGACAGTAATTGCTGTGTCTGTCATACTAATGTTTAATGGTTGGAAAGATTTAAAATAAATGCAGGTCTAATACAATCTTTTAAAAGTGTATAAGTTGGTTTAATTCCTCATATGCAGTTATTCCATCTCAAAGACTATTAAGCCTTCCTCTGTGTACTGACTTCATTTCCTAAGGTATGTCCCTTAGTTCTCATTTTCCATTTAGGAGGAAAATCTTTTTTCTTTATTGGAGAAAACATCAAATGCGAGGCCATCGCCTCTCCTCTTGTTGAGCTGTTTGGGCAATAGCTCCCACTCAGTGTCATGCTGCAGCCCCCCATTATTTTGACTGATGTGCAGAGCTGAGTTGACGTATGCCCAAAGGGTAGTCAAGCGCTGTCCTCTGTGGACGCAGGCAGTATGCTCTGAAACACTTCAGGGGATAAATTCAGCCAAATTGCCTTCCTTTCTGTTCCCCAGAGAAGAACAACGACAAAAATCAGCTAAAACAATACCAGGAATGGTGGCCAGGCTTACACTTAGGATTTTGTGGCTTTTATTTTTTCATCGTCGCTATTCCAACCGACATTTTATTAAGATCTGTGTTGGAATAGCTGCCCAGGTTGGCCATTAGTTAGGCAAAGCATAGCTGTGGAACTTGTTGAAATTGATGATGGCGGATTGTTACACTGGCCTGGATATTTTGATGTTTGTGAAATCAAGTTTTAGGGGAACGCTATAAATTTGGAGCGAGAAGCTACTTTAAAATTACTATTAAAAAAATAAAAATAAAAAGAAGGTTGAAAAGGCTGCTGGTAGTTTGGTGAAGAGGAGAGAATGTCCCCAGACTATAGAAGCTGAGCCCCAGATGAGGTGGGCTTGGTGGGGTGGGATCAGATGAACAGCAAATCCCATTGGAGGGGCTGGGGCAGAGCAGTCCAGGGCTGGAGCTGGGCTCCAAAGGGTTGCCCTGAGGGTCACATCAGGGTGTGCTGCAGCATGTTGCAGGCCCCCTTTTTTTATTATTTTTTGGATCACTTTACATCCAGGGCTCATATCTCGCCACCATTTTTCAAACTTCACTGTAACATATTGCCCTCATCCGGGATTGAGAAGTAAGGGAAAAAAAAGCTTGGAGGAAGGGAAGGAAGAAAAATAATTCCCTACTAGATCTATGAAAATGTAATTGTGGCAACAGGATTAGTTTCTGCTTCAACCCATGCTATGGTTTTGTCTCAGCAATTGCACCTCTCTGCTTGAAACTAAAATCAAGTTTAGGGGGTGTTTTTTTTTCAGTGTTTTGTCCACTCATTGTGAATTCTCTGCACGCTTGAAATCCGGGTTAATTTAGATTGTTGGAATTCAAACCTCATTTTGGGGATTATACAATGTAATTAGTTTGTTATATGATGAGTATTTGATGATCTTCACATTCATCATCTAATCAGGCAGGAAAAAAAAAAAAAAAAAAACACCATAAAATTATAATCCCCAAAGATGTTTAATAACAATTTAAACTATTGAAGGCTTTATTTAAGTACATTAGGGGATTATAAGCTGCTTCTTTTTTTCTTTTTTTTTTTTAAATGGTGCCAAGAGGTAGATTCAAGGACTTCAAACACCTTTTAAAAAACAAATTACCATGATTTAAAAAATGAATGGGCCAAGGATTTCCTTCATGTAAATCCCATAATTTAATCATTATTTTTAACGGCCTTTAAAACCCTTTCCTTAAGAGGTTAAATCTTACTGAAATGGGAGACAGAGCAGAAAATAAAAGACGTAGCTGGAATACGCTGGCTTTAAGGTTAAAAAAAAAAAAAAGGTTGGCTTTTTTTTTCCCCCTATTTTGTATCTAGGTTTTGCATCTTGATTGAACAGTCTATACCATCTTAATAAGCAAGGTAGCTTTTAATGAGCAATATGCAATCTACCTACCAAAGCTGGTATTTGTAGAAATTAATTGATTGGAGATGTGCTGGCCACTTTTTACTCAGCTAGGTCCTCTTACCACATTTTGCATCTCCTCACAAGATACTATTCTGATAGAAAAATACTGACGCACTGCGTAATCCTATGATTTATATATTATTATTTTACAGGCTAGCTACTTTTTAAGGATAAGGCGGTTTGGTTTGCAAGCGTTTTTCTGTCCCTCCAGGGTTTTACAGTCCTGCTTTGGGAGGAGTGGGGCATGAATTTGGCTCCCAGCCCCTACTCCCTTGGCTGGATGCTCCTCTGTGTTTGGGGAGGGGTATAGCGAGAGGGCAGATGCCTGCAGCACGAGGCTGCTGGAAGAATAAAAAAGGGAAATGATTGGCAAAAACA
Source organism: Callipepla californica brunnescens (assembly GCA_023055505.1). NCBI lineage: Eukaryota > Metazoa > Chordata > Aves > Galliformes > Odontophoridae > Callipepla > Callipepla californica. The sequence continues at coordinate 46,199 of JALIRH010000236.1, read as the reverse complement.
GCCAGGGCTGATTTTTTTTTTTTTTTTTTCCTCGCTAGAGGGTTTGGAGACATTAAAATAAAACACCCCCCAAAAAACTTTCCCCATAGTACTACTTAGAGGGACCCTCCATCCTGCGCCAACTGGCACTTGGTCTGAAAAATGCCGGAGAGCTCCTGCAGCTCATCTGCGTAACAGGGCTCAGATTTCAATATATTGGACTTAGAATGGGCTGTTGAGGTTTTTGGTTTTTTTCCCCCCCTTTATCCCAAATATGCAAGTCTCCTCTTTCACTTGATTTTATTGTGGACAAAACTGTAAAAATCTTTCTTCCCCATCTGCAAGGCTTCTTAGTGCCAGCTGTCCTGAATTCCTGGGAAAGCCAGGCTTTTGGGGTCGTCCCCAGAGTGAACCCAACCTGCAGGTGGATGGGAGTGCATCATAGTGTAGCGGTCGTTTGACAGTCCCTTCTGCCATGGAGTTGTGTGGCAGTTGTCCTTAACAGGAGAAAATGGGAAATGTTATTGTGAGGGAGGATAAGTATTCCGAGGCTCTGTCAGAATTGAATTGAGAGCTCCAGAAAGGAGGACAAACAAGGTTTGGATAACTCAGTTTGAATTAACTTCTTAACCCTCGAGTTTGATGGAGCATGTAGACTACCAGAACCCTAAGCATTTCTTTTCTGTCTTCCTCACGTGTGTCACTTTGACCTGCTGTCCGGCCTCGCGGACCATCCCCTTTTTGTAGCATAGGTGATTTTTTTGCTACTTCAAAAGAAAAACTTTGAAAGAAAAATGTTTGGGTGGGCGTGGGATTTTTTTGCTCGGCTTATTTTGATTTGGGAAGGTGCTACTCTTGGCAATGCTTCTGTTGCTCCAGTTGCATGATTTCTTGGAAAGCTTACATCCTATGTATTGAGATCTCACTTTGTCCTATAGGTGCTTAAATTGCCAGCTCTGAGCTGTGCTGCCTACCTTGGGTTTTAGATCAGAGAAGAAAAATGTAGGATCTGTTAGTCAACTGGTTCAAGGGAGTTGGTGTCTTCGCTTAGGCTCTTCCTCTGTACAAGAGTTTGGTGTTGTCATCACATCTAGAATTCAAGGTCTGTGGTTCATTTTCATTTATGATTAAGACAGGCGCTGTGCTGTTTTCAGCTAGAAACTAGAAGCATCTCATCCTAGGTTCCTCACGGGCCCTGGGAGGAACAGTGATCCAGGGAAGTGTTTTGGTTGAAGTCAGAGTAGCTAGCAGTCTGGGCTAAGTTTCAGAGTGAGAGAGTGAATTCCCAAAGGGCCAGCTCATCTTTTTTCCAGTTCCCACCTTGGAGGCACTGCTGTACCGATGTGGAAGCCACCAGCACATTAAAGAATATGAATTATTCGGAAGCTGCTGAAGCACATTAGTATTTGCACACCAGGAGAATTTCACATCTGAGTAGAAGCGAGGGAATACTGAAAAGTTGAAACACGATAAACATTAATTCAGATGTTAAATTATACTTGCTCTGGTTGTACTGGAACTCCTTTTGTTTGCATAAATATTCTCAGAAATGAGTTTACCAGCAAGAATGTTTGCAGTATTAAGGGTTTTTAAGTCAACACTAGATGCTTTGCTTTCTTCTCCACCCTCTTTTCCTCTTTTCAAATTTGCAGCTGTGATATTTTGCATGTGTAACTTCAGGTTTGAAAATTAACCTCCTTCAGTCAGGGGACAGAAGCGTGTAATGTGACTGACTGGCTTGCTTTTGCTGGATGAAATTTGTGTGGCACAGTTTGAAGGGGGGAAGGGGGAGGGAAAATCTGACCACCTATTTGTAAATCTGGAAGTATCCACAGAAATATTTTGGCAAATAATTTGCAGCACTAAGTACACCAAAGGAAACAAGAGTATCTTGGCAAGCAATTTGTGAGCAGGAAATGAGGATAAATTCATGGGCTCGGTTGTTCATTATTAGTTGTTTGTTTAGCTTGTCCTCTAACACAGTTGCTACAAAAGAGTCTGTGTTGATTCTCAGATATGCTTATGTATATAAGTGCCAGTGTTAATTTTTTATTGGCAATCTCCTCACTCTGTAAGGAGTTTCACAGAGCAGCAGCAAAAGCGGGTGAGTGACTTAATCAGATCAGGTGAAGTGCCAAAATATGAGGCACCACACCAGTTGGGCACATATCTGATGTGATGTGTTAATCTGCGGTGTAAGATAAGCTGCCTTTCAGATAGGCTCAGATTTGGAAGTGGTACATAAAGTTGTGTAAGATTCATTCCCTCGCTCTGGCATAGAATATCCTACATCTGTTTGCATGAACTTAACCCATGGCTGAATGAACTGCTACGCTGATACTGCAGAAAATATGGCAGTGGGTAAACTCCTTTGCCTGGTGTTCTCAGACAGGCATGAGAAGTGAATTGATTTTTAGCCATTTAAATAGTTTTGCTGCTTCCTTCCTACATTTACTTTCAGCTTACATGTTTTTCTCTGCATATATTCAAGAAGCGTTTATTGTCAACTAATTATCATTACTATATACCCACTGAAATTTCCCAGAGAAAACTTTTACTGTGAAAGGTATTTTTTTTTTCATGATGGAAAGTTAATATTTTCCGTGAACAGTTTCATCCTTTTCCCCAAAATGCTCAGCTGAAAATCTGTTTTCTTTTTCATGGTAAGACGAAATGTATTGATCAGACCACCTTTACAGTTCTAGCTCCTCACCCTGTAACCTACAGCAATGCTAAATATATGTGTAGAGAGAAGGTAAGTAGGCAGAAAAGAGTTTAAGTTAATATTTAATTATTTAATTTACCTCGCCTCGTGCATCATTTCCTGATTTAGACCCATAATACTTTGCAGAGTACTCGTTTCACTCCAGTGGTGGGCCATCATTTTAATAAGGCAAGGCTAGCAATACTCACCAATGGGTTTTCTGTTTTATGAACCAGAAACTTCTGCCATGAAAGTGCTTCTCACACATCAGGTATAGCACAAATATTCCCTTCTTGGCTACTAGCTGATCATTTTCCGTCCAAATTGTGCAGCATAAAGACATGTTGGGATTCTGTAAAAACAAACTTACTCCCACTCTGATGCTCTGCATCACTGATGCAAAAAGTGTGGTGTTCTGACACTTATAAACAGGGGTCAGCTCAAGGTACACATACAGGAAGTTTCTTGAGGAATTTCTTTAAACTCAGGGAGGAAGACAGACCATACCTTAGGAAGATTGGTCTGTTCTCTGATGGCAACTTGAAAGTGAAACTCTTCTTCCTAGGCCACCTGCATGCACATCAGCCAAGGCTTTGAGGCCCCTAGGTGATATTTTCAGGAAGATGAACACAACATTAGATGCATCCAGCTAACCAGTAGTTCCATGGACAGAGCCCTGCTGATTTGCCATGAGCTCAGGAGGTTGTGCTGTGCATGGGAATGGCAGAAAGGAGAAACCTGAATCTCACTGTCAGGCATCACTCCGCATCAGGCCCGCACCTGACATCCTGATGCCTTCTTTCAGTGTTAGCAGGCCAGTTTCCTCTCTGCTGCATGGCAGCCACCCTTATGTGTCTCAGAAATGCACAACCTGGCTACGCAGCCTGGCCAGCCTTCCTCCCAAGTGGTGATCTTGGGTTGGGAGACCCAGTGGGCGTGAGCTGCACCAGGGCAGGGTCATTCTGAAGCTGGTAATAACCAGGATCTTTAGATTCTTATGAATAAAATGCAATTTTAGTAATGTTTTCATAAACAGTAGTAATGGCGGTGTTTTAGTAAACAGTGGCATTAGTTGCATGAAAATTGCACCACATTGGCTTTAAAATTACTCCACCTGTCTGGATGAATAGGATTTTCAGTGCGCAAGCACACAGACAGCTGCTGCTAATGTTTTCTTCTCCCTCTGCAGATAATACTGGCAAATCTACAGCCATAAAGGCCTGGTTTGTGATGTAAAACGGTACCTGACCTACTGGCTCTGGTGCTACAAAAGGACCAGCTTTAATTACTAATGGCCGTGTTTTAGTTTTGTACTTGTTGATGTAAAAATGTCATCTTAGAGCAGCATAACCTCTGGTTCACTTCCACTGGCAACGTTACACTTGCCACAATTATTTTCAAAATAATTTGTGCTCCTCAGCGGCAGTCTAAAATCCTGCCTCGTTAGCTCGCAGATAATTAGCAGGGCTCTGGCCCTCTGTGTCCCTCTGCCCTTCGGTCCCACTGGTTCCTCTGCACCTTGGGGATGCACTGGGGTGAAATGTGAATCGTGCCCGTGTGCGCTTAAAATCACACATAATTTAGTTGTGGGACTGTTCCTCCCTTGTATTGGATGGGTGTAATGCAATGATGCTGCAAATCTGTGGGACAAATACTCTCCAAAACCCCTGAAGCTGAACAGGTTGGTCAGAGGTGATGCTGGCAGCAAGGCAGTCCTCCGTCGTGTGTGGTGATGCAAAGTTTTAACTGGGGCCTTGAGTTACAGAGAGAGGACAGCTGGATGTCTGGTGGCCCCAGCTAGTTTCCAATTGTTCTGTAGGGTGAGGTGCTGCCTGGTGCCATTTGAGCACCAGGACATGGGTCGGGATGGCATGCCCTCAGAGATCACCAGCCTGGGTTCTGTGTGTGATGCCACAGGGACGGATTGCTCGCTCCCAAAAATCCACTAGGGCTCCGAAAGGGTTAAAGGCTGTAATGGTGCCATTAAAAATCCAGCTTGCCAATGAGCTATTTTGTGCGAATGGTATAAATATAAGATACACTTGTCTGACTCATTTGCAAGCATTCTTTTTGACTTCTTTCACACAACTGGTGTTTTTGTGTTTAATTTAACAAGAAATGAGTAGTAAATGAAAGCTGCTGCCTGAAATCCCACTGTGAGCGTGTTTTGCACTTGGCTCCCCAGTGAAAAGGCAATTTGTGAAATTATGTGATAGAGTAATTAGATGAAGCCAGGGCTTCTGATTGTTGCCATGCGTATGTGGTGAAGGTTTGCTGGGGGAAAAAACGGATTATTACCCTGGCAAGTTGGCTCAAAGCTTCTTCATTTATTTGTAAACAGAATATTTAGTGACCGCATAGGAAGTAGCTGTAATCACCAGCTCGTAAAGAAACCACAGCAGAGCTTTTGGATTTTTACAGAGTGCTCATGTAAAATTTAAGCTGGGAGGCAGAATCCCTGTTAATGTAATTAGGATCTAATTTACCACCCTTTGCACACAGATGTAATAATGTCTAGATATTTATTCTATCTTTAAGCACATTACATATACCTCAGTGCAGCAGTTACTGAACAGAAACAGGTGTGAGCACTTTCTGGATTCATTTTTACACTGTAAACACGCAGCGATTTAAGGGGAAATATTTACCAAAAAACGAGGGGAAAGAATGTCTGCAAATGAGGCAGTAATGGACAGTTGCCCTTTATGTACTGATGGATTTCTCAATGGTTAAGTAAATTAAAGCAAATGCTAGAAAAATCAATAGGCTTGCAGAGTCTTGGTTGTGCCTCATAGACTTCAGGACAGAATGACAGATGTGGTGCATATGACCCATTTAAGTATTAATGCTTGGGAAATTGCCTCTGCGTGCAAGGTTATAGGCCTCGAAATATTGTTAGATTAAATTACAGACAATAATATTTTTAAGGATATACGGAATTTATATGTTTCAGTTTAGTTGCTCTTATGCGTAACGTTCGCCTTGGAAGATGAGTTGCGTGCTTGTTTCCCTGGAATGGTAAATCAGATCTTTAAAGTGCTCAAGCACTGAACGTTCAAGCTTTTTTGCTAGCAGGGCTGCTGAGGACTGGCAAGTGCATGGCATGCTGCGTGTGCTTGAGGATAGCCACAGTGCTTGTGAGCGCTAGCAAGCATAGCACAGAAGCCAGCTGAAATGGAATCTCATTAAAAGATGGCTTTCACTGAGCGGGCTTGTGCAGGCCATCCTGCCATCCTCTGGTATTGGCAGCAGGATGCAAGAGCACGATGGCAGCAGGCATCCTGGTGCACCCTGGCACTGCCGGCCTCGCTCCTTTCCATCTCCCCCATCCTCACTTTCCTCTGCCTTTTCCCCAAAACACACAAAGAGGAGTGAAACAAAGGCTCTCTGTTGCATAGCGGTGCCTGGTTAGCCGCAGCCGTCACGGCAGGCCGGTGATTACTCCGGGGTCTGTTCAGGAGGGAGACTGGTCCTGCAGGCTGCCAGGTTGGGCTGAGTGGTGACAGCAGCTTGTCACTTGCCCACATCCAGCCTCATTGCTATGGTGACAACATCGCCGGGCAGTGTCCTCACAGTCTGCTCGAGCTCATGGCCCTCGGCGGCACAGCGGTGCCAAATCTCCGCTGACAAGAGCGATGCACATCGCTCCCAGCACCAGCCTCGGTGACTCCTTGCCTTGGTGACAAGCGTCATCTTTACCTGTTCATCTCCATGTGCCTTGCTGGCCTCCTTGGTTTATTTGGTGTTGCCCAAACTGAAATGCTTTCGTCTGGAGCCCGGCGCTTATCTGCACGATGGCATGAGATGGCTGCGGTCTGTCCTGTTGTGGGTTTTGCCGTATCCTTACCTTGTCAGCCTGTCTGTCACCCTGGCCGATTAGGAAAAGACACGCTGGCTTTAGAGCCATCATTTTGCACCGTTCATCTTTGTGTTTTAAGGCTGCAAATTCATTTTCTGGTTCAGCAGCAAATGGCAGCTCTGAAGGAAGCAGCCCTGGCCAAAACGCACTGCTACACTTCTGAGTCTAAAAGTTCAGTTTTTCAGAAACTTCTGGTATTACATTTATTTCCCTTGAGCAGATTGACTTTTTTTTTTATTTTCCCTCCTCCCTGTGATGCTGGAGTACATTTGGCAGTAATCAGTTTATTCTTATTAGAAGCCTTGGTAAAAAGCATAGTTGCTGAGTCAATTTGCTCCCTTTACTTCCCCTATTGAGCATTAATGTGTCCCAGTCCCCACCCCTTACAGGGAAACCGTCATCAATTATAGGGCTGACAGGAGCCTGGGACTCGGTGCAGCTCCTTGGGGTTATTCATCTTGCACCAAAAAACCTGACACTCAGCAGCATTCATCACTTCCCCCTACCTAAAATGATGGAGTAAACGGTGGGGTGAATCATCAGAGGGAAAAGGGGAGGAAATGAGTTTGCATATGTTAGAGGCAACTTTGGGCTTGAGCAGCGGGAGAAATAGTACCGTCAGCTGAATTTGCTCTGGTTTGATCCCATGGTGCGTGTATTTACTCCACACACCCCAAATCCCCTCTGGCGGGAAATATTTCAAAGCAGGATCCTCATCCTTAAATTCGATACGGCGAACTTTTTTTCTCCCAAACCTCCAGAAATAGAAAAGCACAAAAACGCTGCTTCATTACAGACATCCCCACCCCCCTCCCCTCGCCCCCTCCAAAGAAAACAAAGCAAACCCAGCCCAACCAGCCAAGTGAATCCAAACAACAAAACCTCAAACTTTTTGCAATTGTAACGATTTTCAAAGTTATCTTGAGAAAATAAGGGACTCTGCTTCCCTTTACCCCCTAAAATGTAATGCAACCGCGATAAGGCAGGAGAAATTCCCCGGGCCGTCCACCTGGGTTGTTTTTGCACCGGTGCTGTGGTGAGATGGTTGTCTAAATAAACAGAGATTACGTGGAGGGCTTTATCTCAAAGCTGGCACCGGTTATCGCGCCGCTTCCTCCCACTCCCTCCCTCTGATTGTGGGTTGTATAAGAAGACTTAGCAAGCATAACTTACAGCTGATAACCTTTGAATGTTAGTTCAAGGAAGCTGTGCCATAGTAACAAAAATCACGCAAATGCTATTGCAGCCTGTTGGAATGAGTAGTGGTTTGACCGTAACGCCGATGTAGGAGAAATGCCCACTTAGCATGTTGCTCCAATGAGCCTGATTTGAATTTGGCCTCTGCGGAAGCGATTGATAATTTTAGTATTTGAACAGTAGTGAAAGATGTCTGGAATGAGCTTGTGTTTGCTCTTTGAGCCATCTCTCTACTGGGGGTGTTATTTCTGATTTAATTTGTTGAAGGGAAAATGGAACGTGTCGCTTGGACAAAGCGGACCCCCTTTGTGAGTGTATCTTGGTGTACCGATGACGGGGGTGACATGCAGCACCAGGAAAGGAGGATGATGGTCTGTGGGATCTTGGCAACATGCTCTCCAAAAAAAAAAAAAAAGAAGGAAAAGAAGGGAGGGAAAGGAGGGGGAAGGCGTCCACTCATACCGCAAGGCAATGTCACCATGATGTTGGGCAGCCAGCTCACAGCAACAGGGGAGCGCGGGCATTTCTGCCCTTGTCGCTTGCATTACCGTGGCGCCACGCGTGCAGTTATACAATGCATAAAAGCGAGGGTTATTTCTAGGACAGATAATTGAACATTAATACTCGTTGACATTGTCGTAGGAATGATATGTCAACCTGACAGGGCCTATGTGCTTGCATCTGCTGATCGGCCGCAGACAAGGGGACGTGTGGCAGCTCAGACCTGGGGCCTTGCTGCCGCCCAGCCAGGGAAGATCCAGCCATTAGTCATGAGCTGCCATAGCAGTCTGCCATCCTGAAACACCGCATCCTTAGCGCTGCACTGGCACGAGTGCCTGGAACAACTGGTTCCAATCTACCTAGATAAAAATAATAATATAAAGAAGTGGAATGGCTGAGTTCCTCTGAATGTTTGAAAGCGTGATGAGGTTTGATGAGGTGTTGCTGATTAATTCCATCGTAGGAATAAACTGACATCAAAATGGTGGCAGAACTGGCATTTTTATTTTTATTTTAGCCTTTTCTTCCTCTTCTTCTGGATGTCAGTAGACCCTTCAAGGCACCTGGCTCTAGATAAAGTAGTCATATTGCTATCTCACTCTTATCCCCTCCCAGCCAAAACCGTACAAATGGTGCCTTTCAGTACCGTTATTATAATAAGTCTTCAGAGAACTAGTGCCTTTGTCACAGTGTTTCTATAGCCACACTTTGCTGCAGAAGTAACTGTTCAGGGAACAAGCAGCAGATGGAAAACAATTACGGGGTCTCTGACACTGGAGTCAGTTCTACTTTCTTAAAATAGGGCTAAACGTTATGTTTGTAATGTCTCACGTAGAGTTTGGCTCTGCATAAAATGCTATAAAATAGGGCCCTTGAGAACATCCATTATCACATTTTGGTTAACATCACAGATTTTAAAAGTCCCAGTTGCACTGAGGCCATGAAATAAAGCTTTCATCTGTAAAGATCTAGTTTCTCTTTGTTATTAAAATAAATGAAGCCATTAAACAAAATATATGCATATAATAGTCAAGTTCATCATTTTGTATCATCAAAATGATAAATTCTACTTTTTTTTTTTAATTGGAGCAGTCATCTTAGAAAGGTTCGTGTGTAGAACAAGATCAAATGTTCTTACTCTGTCTTTCTTACTTTATGACTTGTCAGTGGTGACATTTTTTTGGTCTTTGGCTACTTTCACTTAGATCTTTGTTCAGAAAGGGGGGGGGAAGCAGAGAGGGTGCTTGGTATTGAAATATGAATTAATTAATTGTTATTATCCTTGTGAATTATTAATGGCCATCATATCATAAATGTGCTGAAAGTGACATGCCATCTGAATGCTTTTGCTTCTAAATACGTCGGTTGTTTCTTGTATGGTAGTGTCTGTGCAGGCATCTGCACATGCTGGTTGTGTCTGGACCTTGAAGTAGAGCAGGCAGGTGGAGGTGGAGATGCTCAGTGACTGCTCGCTTCTCAAAGCTGATTTCTCTGGGTCTGGGAGAGCCCCTTCCAAAATCCACTATCCTAACCTCATTCATTCATCCATCATCCTGCAAAAGACCTCGGTGGTGTCTGCAGGTTTGTGGACCAGGGCTTGTCCCCCTGCACTGGGCAGGGGGAACCCTGGGAAGAACCTTGCCCCATGAGCTTTCCCACTGATGTGCAAAGTCGGTCCCAGCCCTAGTTGAGGGGGGATATGGCTTGCTCTTCTCAGAGCTTTGAAAGCCACGTGCAATTTAGTGGAGAGATGCACTGATGTTGTAGGAGAAAAGGTTGGGTTTGTTAGAGATCCCTCGTGATCCAAGCAGGTTGCCAGAAGGGGGGAAAATCAGACCCTGGAGACCATCCAAGCCTTTTAAATGATGTTTCTATAAAGAAAGGAATTAATATATGATGAAGTTGTGGGTAAATGCATGTTAATTTAGGGTTAGATGTAGAGGTTTGGGGAAGAATCAGGATGTGTTCTTTTTCCTGTCTCTCAAGAGCTCCATATTCTGCCTTTTTGGTGCGGTCCTTGCGTGCATAAATATCCTGGAAGAAGCACGCCTGTTTTAGTCTTAAATTCATTAGCATTATGTGCCAGGTTTCTTTGCTGAGTAGAGTAAATAATTAATGAGAGCTGTTTTCTTTTGGAGACTTCTTAATTCATCTCTCAGAGTTAAATTTTAGCCCAGGCTGGTCAAGAAGTCTGTGTTTCTGCTCAATTCCGCAGCCTGAAGCCAGTCAAAGAGATTTCACACGCTGAGTTTGTGTGGATAAATGAATTCTCTCGTCAGAAAGCAGAATTGCTTAGTCAAGTTGACAGAGTTAAGACCTGACCAGTTTATTTGTATATGCAGTCTAACTGAACTTGGGCCATTTTAACTGAAGGGATCTCATTAGATCCAAGGAATGAAGAAGGTAATTTGTGAGGGGCTCTCATGTTAAAGGTAAAAATAATGGAGAATGAACTTAGCAGCAGCGTAGAAGCTGGGATGAATTAAATGTGAGAGCCTGAAATAGCTCGCCCTGTGTTGGGAAGTGAAGCCCTGCTCTAGCACAGGTAAATTGCATTTGAATTTCATCCTCAGATCTGTATGCGCTCCTATTTGGCAGATGTTGAATTGATAATGCCCGTGTGTTAAAGAATTCTGATTGTTTCTTTTGCCACCTTTGCAGCTTATGAAAATGCAAGTAGACCTTCCTAATGAATATTAATAAGAGCGGTGGCTGGATAACACATAAGCCCGTGGCTCTTTGGAGCTTGGGTGGGGTAGTTGGAGAATTCTTGTGGCTGGGAATTTACATGCTTTTTAAGAATAAACTTCTCAAATGCTTTCATATTCTCCTTTAAAAGCTGATGTTTGTTAACAGCAGCATGCTCACACTGTGTGGTTTTTTTCCTTTTCTCTTTCTCTCTCTAGACACATAGTGAGATTATTGCTGCAGATGAGATCCCTGTGTATTTTAAAACAAGGCGGTTTATTAGATAAGCAGTGAAAAATGCCCCATCTCTTAAATTTACCTTCAGTCGGAGGTTACCTGCATCAATAGCAGTCATTTATTTTATTTGACTTACTGCTGCTTTTCGCATGTGCCGTTCTCCTACACAGCCATGATAGTTGTTAGAAGGAGAGGGAAGTGACACTGATGAATTCTAGATGTCCAGAATTCACAGTACCTCTCCTGCCGTTAGCTAATAGGGCAGCTCGTTAGGCCATCTCCAAGCCCTCACACATGGGCTCTGCCAGAGCAGTCCTCTCTGGGCCTCAGCTTTGCTCACTGGTGGAAGTCACCGCTGCCAACCCTTCACCTGATGCCTTAGGTCCCATTGATCTGTTACCTTCCCTCTCCCAAAGGCTGCTGGTTGTGCAAAAGCAAGATTTCTTTATTCAATAGAAAATAAGAATTTGAGTGGTTCAAAACTTAAATCAACCTCATCCCTGAAAGGGGTAAGTAAGGACCTGTGCCTGCCTACTATGTGGCTGTGCAGGGGAGAGTTGTTTTACAAAGCTGTACGTTGTGGCACTTCCCTGTGCTTGTGGTGGGGTTTGTGTATGTTCAAGGCGTGGTGGTGCTCTTTGAGTATTTCATTTAGGTTCAGTAATTAAGATGCCCGTGCACCCGCATTGCTGGCAGATAAGTCATAATTGCTCTGCTTTCTCTTTGCAGATGAACTTTCTGTTTCAGAAACTCTGAAATGTGAAAAAAAAAAAAAAAGCGCAGTTTTTAAAGGAGAAGCACACTGATGCAACACATTTCCCCTTTTGCAAAAGGGCTTTTCATTCTCTCCCCTTGTCACGACAGAAAGGCTTATTATTTTTTATTTTTTTTAAAGCCAATATAAGAGGAGAAGAGGGGGGAGAGTCATTAAAATGCAGTTCATTCAATTATCCCCCGTTATTTGTCATCTTTATGGCTTTCCTATAGTTTTCATGGCACCTTTAATAGTTCTCCTGGTCAGGGAAGGTGAGCTGGAATGTGCACACACTTGGCTGCTGCCGCGAGTGCCGCCGAGCTGCGCTCCAATCCCCGTCCCTGCAGATTTTAATGTCCCCGCAGACTGCTGGCAGCCTGCTTCCAGCTGTGGCAGGCATGATGCAGTGAATTGCTTTTGAATGTTCTTTACTCAAATAGGCAGTAATTACAAGCTTAAAGAGGTTTAGTGGTCCAGTAAACTACATAATCACCCCTGAATTAGCCTGGGCTCATCAGTTGCAGTCCAGCAACCTCAAGACTGCTGTTTGTATGCAGGCTTGATCACGTAGCAACCTGAGCAGCAGGTGTGGAACAGCAAGAATCCCCCATAAACACAACTGTCTACTGGGGACAATGATCTCTAATGAGATGAGGCTACAGCATCGCTGTAATTTAAGTGGGAAAATTAGCGCTGGAGAATGTGCACTACTTCCAAGAGTCTGTGCTTCTTCTGAGAGCAGTGCTGTTTCTCTGGCTTTTTTTTTTTTTTCTTGCTTCCTCCTGGATCTTTAAATGCATCTTTTTTTTATGAAGAACACATTGTGTTTTTGCTTATAAGTTGCATGGGCTTTATTCTTTTACAAGGATACGTTGTGAATATTTAATGGTGGACGGGGCGTTTGTTCAAGGACTTTCCATGCCAACAAAGCAGCGTTGCAAAACAGCAGCTTCATCTTTTCGTTTCTTTCCTGGGTGTTTTCTGTGTCTGCTTGTTTGTTTGTTTGTTCTGAATAGAAAGTGTTTACATGTAAAGTGGCCCTTGTGGTGGCACTGGAGATGAGCACCTCAGTGTTGTGGGTGCTGTGAGGTTTTTTTGCATGTCTGCTTGGTCCTTCCAATGGGAGCTGTGTCCAAGCTCAGGGCGGGGGCTCCCCGAGTTGCTTGTTTCTTCATGACGTGGGTGCTGTCTCCATAGGGATCCTCCCTGCAGCTTCTGCTCCATCCTAAAGCTGGAGGCTGCTGTTAGGGACCTTGCCTGGTTGCCCCAGTCACTCCAGGAAGCAGTGGGAATGTTTTTGTCCCCCACACGCAGAGAGAGCCTGTGAAATGCCAAATGCAGCCTGAGAATGCACGTATCAAAGCTTTAGGTGGAGCTCTGTGGGATTACACCTGCTGGTGCTGCAGTTTAGCAGAGATTGCGGAGTTATTTCTGAGCCCACCTGTTTAGGAAGTCATTTAAGGTAGATAAGGACAGTGACTGCTGGGAACAGGCTTCTGGTCAGGACATATTTACCTGAGCTAATCTGTTGTGGGCTGTCTCTGCCAGCGACGGGAGCACGCTGATGGAGTTGCTGGTAGCTCTCCTTCCTCCAGCTCAGCAGCCTGCTGGGAGCAGAGCTGCCTTAACTGAAAACCTTCATTTGCGGGGTGAGAATTTAGCCCTAATGTGGCTGGAAGTCTGAGGGTGTCTTTCCTCAGTTACTTCAGTGTCATTTGGATGTAATATTTCACTGCTTTCGGTCGTGCGCTGTGCTGAGGACAGTTTTTTTGCTGATCTGATTCTTGCAGTTCTTATTTTAATTACCTTGTCCTTGGTTATTTTTAGGCTGTGGTACAGTAATAAGGTAATAATAAAGAAAAACAGGGCAGAGAATGGGGAAATGCATTGGCCATGTCCCATTATCACAAATTGTCTTGACACTAGAGCAAAAAATCGCCTCTTCAGCTTATTAAGAGAAGTCAGTGTGTGCGTGCAAGCCTTGCGTTTGTGTTTCTGCCTGCACAAATGTCCAGGCACTACAGGAATGTTTAACATGGGGAAATCTCTGCTCAGTTGCCCTGGTATGGCGGGGGAGTGCTCCAGCCGAGGGCTGGTATGTGCAGAGCAGGCTCCGAGCACTGAGGTCTATCAGTGTCTCCAAAAGGAAATAGCAGGAGCACCGCTGCTTGGCCTAGCTGAAGCTGAGCTGGAAAAGGCAGCGGGGAATGATACATGGTATGGAAGGAATAATATTGTAGCAGCCAGGGGATGGATTAGGTCAGTTGAAAGGTTTTTCCATTTTCTGACTTCTGTAATATCCTGTGCAAGGGATGATCTGAACTTTTTTTTTTCCTTAATGAGTACTCACGTTATGAAAAATGTGATGGGGCCACCAGAGAAGTGTTGGCAGCGCATCCCAACCCATACCATGCCTCTCCGCTGGCCTTGGAAAGGATATTTATGTTAGCAAATGCCAAAACTTGTTCACAGACAACTCTTGCAAGAACATTATTTACAAAAGGAGAAATGGGAAGTAAGGAAAGCACAGAGCTTTCCTTTCCCCCCAGCGTGACTCCTTCATTAAAGTGTCACTGTTACCCATGCCTCCTTCTCCAGCCCCCGCTAATGAAAGCCCCCACCTCCCTGCCTGCAAACCAAAGGCAGCCCTGTTTGATCAGCTCACACTGCGGGCACACGTTCGGGTGTTGAAACTTCAGGAGCTTGGCTCCGTGCTTGCAGCATGTGCTTTCCCTAGCAGACCCTGATCTTGCCTCTTCTCCCTCCCCTTTTGTTTTCGGCGTGGTTGCCATGCAAAACCTTTTGCAAGGGGAGCACTGGGGAGCGTCCCAGAGCCCATCTGGTAGGAAGTGCTCGTGCAGAAGCTGTGCCACAGCGCACGGCCCCGCTGAAGCAGCAGAGGGCTGCAGCATCGTGTCACATTGCAAGTTTTTATGCATTCTTAACTTCACAAGGCTGAGCGCGCCTGTTGGTGTTGCGTCTGCAGTTAGCAGTTCAATAGCTCCGGCAGCACCAGGATTTAGTAACAGTAATGCTATGAAAATCTCGCTGCGGGGATATTAGACTGTTATAATAAGTTGAGGAAATATTTTCTTTTGGGAAAGGAAAAAGCTGGCTTTGTCCATAGTGGGACCGTGTCGTGTGGAGCGCGTTTTCTTGGTGCGCTGAAAAAGCAACGCGGAGTTTTAAATGCCAGCAGCATTATCGGGCTGACTCACCACTCTCAGCCAAGGAAAGGACTGTGCAAACTTTGCAGAGGGGTTTTTCTTCCTCACCTCATAGTTGCATTCCTAATAAGACAACTTCCTGCTCGCTGCTCAGTATTTCCTCTGGCGTGCAAGCCAGTCCCCTGTGATAAACAGAAGCAAGTTTTCAGCTTCCAAATCGATTTTTCTCTTCCCCTAGCAGCTCACCTCAACTTGGCAACTTCATGTAGCCGGGATATAAGGCAGGTCCCACAGCCTGTCCATAAACTGACCCACGCCACATGCAGCACAAGCAGAGTGCTGTACATGTTCTGTATTGCTGCCCCTACATTCACAGTGGCGAGGGGAGAAAGCAGGTTGAAGTCCTGTGACTTCCCCAAGAGCGAGCCAAACATTTCTGGCTGCCTGGCAAAGGCAGGAACCCCCGTTATTCTTTGTGAGGGCTGTGTGTGTGAGGATCCAGGGCTCAACTGCTAGAAATTCAAGCTATGTTCTTAGACTACACCATGCACCGCTTTTGTGATGCAAATGGCAGGCACAAAGTGTCCCTTTGATAATGTGCAGTCAGGAGACAAAAAAGCATTCACTGAAATAGTCAAACTAATTCACAAAGCCAAGAGACAATAGGCACGCATTATGGATATATAAAAAAAATTATAGTAGATCAATTTGATTGCGAGCAATGTAAACAGCTGAAATGTGAACCAGGGAAGGTGGGGGGCAGTGCTGACTGTGTATGGGTAAGGCAGGGACCTGGAGTTTGGTGTCAGGAGACTGGCAGTTTGTGCTTACGGGTGCTGAGGTGTGGGCTGAGTTAGGCAGGCTGGTAACATCATCACAGCGTTATTTTCCTTGGCACTGAGGCTAGCAAAGGGTTAATAGAGACTCCGGAGAGCTTAGGTTTTGGGGCTTAGTTTCTCTCCCATCACACTGCAGGGTTTAGCTCAAGGTCAGCTGGCATTGGAGCATTAAGCCGAGCTCAGGAGGAGGCAGAGGGCTGGAGGAAGGGGATGAAAGAACTTCCGAAGCCGCCCTCCGACACATCCAGCCAAGTGGCAGCACCGCTGCGATAAGGGCTGTGCTGGAGCCCTGCCACCACCCCTCCTGTAGGGCAGGTCCTCCCCTTGTAACGCAGCCCATGAGGAAAACGAGAAAGAGGGAAAGTGCTCTTGCATCCGTTCTTAGGGGGTCTGGTTTGCAGACCCTGGTGTTGGAGCTCCACAAGGGTTATTTGCAGCTTTGCTGCCACCATTGGGATGTGCTGCTCCAGTCAGAAAGGGGGAGCACGTTCCTGGTACCTGCTGACCAGCACGGGGAAGATAAAATGCTGTCCTGGCATCCAACACGGGCAGCCCGGGCTGGAAAATTGGATGAAAGCAGTGCGTTTGGACAAGGAGTGTCATTAAGATAGGCACTTGGGTGCGTTCCATCTGTACGTGCTGTAGACTTTACCCACTGGCCGTAGTCTAAGGTGGCTTAAAGAAAAAAAAAAAAGTCTTATTGTTTGCTTTGCTAAGAGTGATCTTGGCTGCATTAAAAAAGGGCTTTTATTAAGGCTGCTGCTCTCTAAATACCATTCATAAAACAGTGAAGGGAGAATATGATGGAAAGTTAGGTTTTTCTCCCTGTCACTTTGATTTCTTTGTTACAGCTAAAACGACTGCTCTGACTCACATTTTGCACAGTTATTTTTACCTTTTCAAATGTTCCCTAACTGTTCGTATTACCCTGGGCAAATCCCCCCGGGATAATTTTCATTTGCATGCAGACTTTGATGGTGTTATTAAGCAATCACTTCTGTACTAAGTCATTATTAAAAGTAATACCACAGAGCCTCAAAAACACATTAATGGTGCCAAACAATCCGCATTTCAGTGCTAGATTTATGGTAAGGGAAAAGCACCAGGTCTCCCACTGTTAGGTGGATGCTGCTCTGTAATGCTGTAGCAGCATTACTAAATCCAAAAGAACAGCATTAGAAGAAAATATCCGAGCCGGGCTTGTAGGTCATTTACTCTCAGCCTTATTCTTTCAAAACGCTGTTATTTTATTTGGTTTATTTATTTATTTTTTATGTGCCTGCTTTCTATCTTTTAGATAAAAATTCCTTTTGGATTTGCCCCTTTCCCTGGCAAGAGCCTGCCTGCAGCCCCCTAGCAGCCCAGGCTGGGCTGGTTGTGGAAGGAGGCTCAGCCCTCCCTACGTAATCACCCTTTTATGGCTTTCCCCAGCTCTGGAGGTGTTAATGCAGATCAAATGGAAAACACTCCAGCAGGAGCATTACAGCTACTTGCACTGCCCCGCACACGGTCCCAATCGTTAATTCTTATTGTGAGACCTACAGGTAATTCTGTTTGCTCTCCTAATGCATTGCAGCTCTCCCGGTGGTCCGGTGTATCTTTTCTCAAATTCCCATCTTGATCAATTGTTTGCAAATAATTAAGCTTTCAGGAGATAATGGCAGGAGCTAATGTACACAACAAAGTGAAGGTCTCAAGTCAGTGTTTATCGAACAGTGGTACAATTTGCTTTGATATCCCAAAGTGGTCTGAGTGATAGGTGTACTTGCCTATGGGAACCAATGCCGATGGGCATTGGTTTTAAGTGCACGTTTCCACACATGTATATAATTATATATACGCAGAAACAAATATATTATGTATATTTATATGTGAATATATATCTAAGGACCTACCTGGCTGTACATCTTTAAGCAAACCATTAGAAAGCTTTAGGAAAGTGCCTGTTATTGCTGCCTGGGTGAAGTAAGGATCAGCAGAAACAGTTTGGAGTGAATTTCCTACTCCTTCAGAAAATGGCAGTTCTCAGGGTTTCCCCCTTCCTCTCCACTGCAGTGTGCTGTCTCGTCTGCCTTTGCCTGTAGCCCAGGCCTTCCTAACCCTGTGGGTGGGAATGCAACAAGGCTTTGAATGTTTTTTTAGCAACCTAGCCTGTGGCGTGCTGATTCTTTGTCAAGTCGTTTTTATTTTTTATTTTTTAGCCTACAAAGGAACAACTGGTACGATCTGCAGAAAGCTTATATAATAAGGATGCCCAGTGCTGGAGATATTTTCAACACACAGGGATGGAGATGAAAAAGCCTGCCGCTTTGGGAACCTTTAGCTAAGAGGGATTAGCAGCACAAAGTTGTAGCTGTCATGTGATTCTGGCAATTATTGATTTTTATGAAATTAAAAGTTTGTGCTGCGCTAAGCTACGGAAAAAAAAATAAAATAAATCAGATGACCTTAAGCACACCACAATTTAAGGAATTTGGGGTTTGAGACTTTTAAAGCAATTATTTTGACAGTGACTGTATTATTCTGCTGGCTAATTTTATCCAGTCTTGTCTATTTGGAAAAAAGTCCAGAACAATTGAAAATTGCTTAATGGAGACAGAGTTCTCCATTCCAATAGCTAGAGGCTGTCTAGTAATTATTGCTTGCTGCATGAAATTAGACGCAGTTTGTTCAATTACTTAAAATTAGATCACATGTAAGGTGGCAAGGCGAAATAAGAACAAGGAGTGATTTTGTCCTCCCTTGATGGCAAAGCAGTGAAATGGGAAGCAAGATATAAAGATGAAAATGTTGCAAGTCTTATCAGTAAGGGTTTTTTTTTTTATTTTATTTTAAAGAGAAGCAAAATGTTGTGCTTAGATGGACATAAGTCAAGGAGGGCTGTTCGTTGGGGGCGTACATGTATATGAGGAAGACTATAAAATTCATGCCGCATTTTTGTATGCGGGAAATGCAAATCATCCGTGAAAAGAAGTAGCCCTCCCCTTTCCCTGTTTCTTCCCCCTTGCAGTTCTGGAGCTCTTTCGCATCCGTACACAAAATACAGGGAGTAGGTTACAGATGTGCAAGTTATGTGTGGGCTTGCTGTCAGGAAGCTTTGTTTGTAGAGAAAGAGAGAGCACCCTGCCACTTTTGGCAGCGTGAGCGTATCTTCAGGAGCTGATGGCCATGGTGGTGGGCTGTGGAATGGGCTCATTGGGCAATGGCAAAAATCCATATTTGGTAAACCGAGGTAATTCAGCCGTGCAGCATAGCCATTAGATGTCAGATTATGCTGGTTACAAGAGTGTATAAAATCTGCTAAATACTTACGGTGCCAATAAGATTGCTGCATTTTACGAGGTTTGAAATTCTTTCACTTCACAAGGTTTCATTTTACGTCTCTTGCAATGTTATGCTTGAAGAATAAGTCCAAAGGATATGCGACTGTGTGTGTGTAACAGCAAATGTTTTGTGACAAACAGCTGTTAAATGCAGTGTTTGGATGGATCTGAGCAGTTTTCTCAAATGCTCTTACTGAAATGTAATGGGGTGCCGTGCAGTGGCCCTGACCCAGTACTCATTGGCACACCCAAGCTGGGAGCATTCAGACTCCTGAGCTATGTCTTCTCCTGGGAAGTGCTATGTTTGTGGTGCATGACCATTTCCTCGTGGGCCAAAAACGCTTTTACAAGGAGGGAAAGCATAGAAATAGTATCACCAGTGTCATTTCTAGATTCAGGCTTGGATGTGGTTTCTGCTGTTGATTTATTGAGCGGTCTGTATTCGTGCAGAAGCAAATTTTCTGAGAAAGCAATCAAGTTCTCACAAGAAACTTAACTTATGATTTAATTTTAACATTATCTGCAATTAAAGCAGTATTTGTTTTCTGTCTCTTAGGATTAGCGCAGCGCAGCTATGTTAATGTCAGGCAAAAATGTGCTGATGGCTGACCTTGTGTTGGCCTGCGTTCAAAATGCAGGCATTTGTTTATGTTCAGGATGCTGATCTTATTTGCAAATTATTTTGGGCACTGGCGAGATTTGTCTCTGCAATCTCAGAAATCGCCAGCGCGTTCTGGTTTCAGAGAGAAGTGCTGGATCACATTCTTAGTTGTGCTGTGAAATACAGAAGAAAGAAAAAAAAAGCAGCTATGAGATTTGACTCTAATTGCTCATTGGAGACAAGTGCAAAAACTTCCAGCTAAGGCAACAAATATCCTCTGGAGTATCAAGGTACTGCCAGTATCCTGAGCAGTCATTTCTCCACTTCACTAATCTTTATAATTGGCTTGTCTTTTACTGCCATTAATTAAGTGATGTAGTAGCCCATTAATAATTATAAAAGAGTGACACACCTCAGCATTTTCACCTTTCGGTAATAGATGTCACACACTTCTGTTTTTTTGGGTTTGTGTTGTTGTTTTGTTTTGTTTTGTTTTAATTTAAATAAAAAGTAGACCAAAAAAAGAAATGAAGAGAAAAAAAAAAAAAAAAAGCATTGTTTTAAATATATATATTTATTTTGGTGTCTTATAGCACCCTTACCCTTCAGAAGAACAGAAAAAGCAGTTGGCACAAGACACAGGGCTCACTATACTTCAAGTGAACAATTGGTAAGTAACCTTCCTCGGTGTTTTTACGCGGCCGCTGGCACCCCTGGCTGACCCTTGGCATTTTGGAGGACACGTTCGCGGTGTCCGATCCCATGTTGTGTTGATATAGAAGGGATAGCTCAGGGCGCAGTGGTTTCGGGTCCGGGGACTGGGAAGGTTTGCTGCTGCAGAGCGCAAGTAGGAGTTCCTGGTCCTTTGCTTTCTCTTGGTGAATTTGTGTCCTGGTCCTTTTGAGTGGCCAGCCCCAACCATTCTGGGACGTTTTCTATTGTGCGGTTCGGTGAAAAAAACGATGCTGTCATGTTGTTTTTTTTTATATAATTTTTTTATTTTTATTATTTTTTAATGCTGTTGGTGGGTTTTTCTTTTTGACTGATGCCATTACGCCTGGTTCTTGTTTTGTTTTAAAAGTCTGGTTCTGGTACATTGAACAAACTTTGGGGACAGCCGTGCTCTTTCCTGCTGGAAGTACTGCGTGGAGCAGTTGCGTTTGTTGGTTCTGGCTGAGGCTTGCTGGAGCCCCTGGTTTGCTGGAGTGGTTCTTGTTTGAGGGACCCTTGCTGGATCTGCAGCGTCTTTTGAGCTGCTGGCTGTCTGAGATGTGGTGAAGTTCCCCCAGTGAAAATTACTCTTGATTTAAGTGCGACAACACAACGGCGAGCCCTTACAGGAGTTTGATTTATTATCCTTTGTTACTGCATCAAAATTCAGGTTTCTCCCACTGCCTCAGAACAAGTGTCATACTGGAAGTGTATTGCAATCTAATGCCTTGTAAAACTAAGTGTATCTAATTAATTGTCCTAATATTTTCAGATTAGTGTTTATGATGGGAAACCTTATCCTCTTTGAAGTAATACCCAGAAAATGGCCAAGGCGGATGGCAAGCCTGCTGGGGAAAAGGGAGGGAGGAATGCCAGTTTGCAGACAAAAGTATTTTTTCCGTTCAATAAGTGTCAGAGATTAATATTACTGAAGCTCTGATTACATGGCCTAATCCATTTTAGTGAATAAATTTGGTCTTGATGTCCATTGCACCTACATTAGCAACCCCTCCTCAGTCAGAGAGAGTGGGAGCCTATGGGAGAGATTTCAGATATATTAAACCCCATTACAGAAAATGTAATTTCTGTCAATATAATCCCGTGTATTCTTCAATTTAGTACTTTAGAGATAACAAGCTACTTACAATATATTTGCCTTTGGAGGATTAATTTACAAAGTGCACTATCTGGGAGACGCAGGCGGGCTCACATAAGCATGGCTTGTAAGGGTTATCAATTTCCGTGACCCCACAGCAGCCCTGGGAGATCAATTTTCTGAACTCCTTTAAGACACTGAATAAAGGGAAACACCAAATACTTCGTCTATGCCAAGTAGGCTTCCAACATATTTTAAAACGAAGGAATAAAAGGAACTAAACGTAAAATACGTGTTATAAGGAAACGCAAATGGCAGTATTTTGGCTCAGCCAGGAAGAATCAGTGTTTGGTTCAGCTTTATGTCCCCCAGCTGTTGTCCAGCCTATACCCCAGTTGACAGGGCTGTTCTTGAAGGACTACCCAGTGTAGAAGCTGGCTGTGTTTGCAGGGCACTATTGAAGGGTGAGGTGGAGCAGGTGTGCATTGCTTGGGAGGGCCCTGGAGCAGGTTCTGCCAGGTGCCCATCCTTGTCCTTCCATCCTGGCGTAAGCTAAAGTAGCCCAGGGGCAAAGCTCCTGTGGGTGGCACAGGGAGGCCAGGGCAGCCCCAGAGAGGGCTGGGACCCGTTGGAGGTGGGAGCAGAGCCAGGCACACCGTGGGGAATGGTATGGGCAGGGGTCCTGTGTGGGCACCTAGCTCTGTGTAGGGTGGGCCACCAAAAGAAGTGTTTGTGATGAACTCAGAGTGCACTGAACTAAAGCCGAGGGGAATTCCTCCCGAGTGACTTCCCCGCGTGGATTTCAGTACCCATCTCGTCTCTCATTTGAGGAGGTTTACTTTGGCTCTGTGTCAGATGTGTTTTTATAAGTTCCTTATGTACAAGGAAAGAAAAGAAAAAAAAAAAAAAAAAAGTAGGTCAAAATACATTATAACTGAAGTCTTGCGGATGTAGGGCAGGCTTCCTCTGCTTGTTTGGTAATTCTGCCATGGCGTTACAATTGTATAAATTATTGAGAGAATTCCCCTTTCCTCCCCGGCCCTGTGAAGATGTAACACTGCAGAGCCGGTCGGGGCTTTTCAGTCGTGGGTGCTGAGTGAAGATGCTAAGATGCAGTAACCCAGCCCCTGCTCTTGTGGGGGGTGCTGAAGAGCTAGAAAGCTGTGGGGCAGAAGCTGAGCGTGCAGATTGCACACTCACTCGCTAAAGAGCTGCCCATGGGGTGTGCTATGAGAACACACTTCCACCCTTCCCCTGAATACGTTCCCATATAACACAGCACGCGTGAGAACAAATCATTTTCACCCAATTTTGTTTTTTGCTGCAGGGAAGAGCCAGGGCACCGTTGCTGGTTTAGCTCTGCCTTTCTTCTGTGGCCTCTTCAGTCGCCCAGCCGCAACTTTAAAAAATGTTGCCTCCCTTCCTTAGATTCTTCCAAACTTGTTAACACACATGTACATTTTTGTATTAATGATGAGTCATTGTAAATCACTGTTGCAGAGATTAAATGAAATGCTGAAGGGCAGGCTGGGTGCAGATCAGTCATAAATTATTGGCAGCAACACAGCATGTGGGAATACATGAAATGTGCATGAAAAACATAAACTCATGTCTGGTAGCATGGTCGTTAGCCCAGACTGGGAATGCTGGATTTTCTGGATGGAATTATAAGTTTGCCACAGAGAAGCCAGTGAAGAGAGCATTTGTTTTCCGCAGATTGAAAGCATTTGAACAATTTTTTTTTGTGTGTGTGTGTGTCATATTTTGCATGCCTTTGCAGTATGTGTTCTGGGCTGTAGTGAAAAAAATGGTGCTTTTCACATAGGGCCTGCCCGGTGCTCGTGCTCGAGGGCTGATGCACACAACTCCCATTGATGGCGAGGGAGTGCAGGAATGGGGTGATGATGTGAGACGTGCCGTAAAACCTACCGGGGTAGGGCACATCTTTGAAACATCACGGGCTTAACTTCACCTTTTTTCTTGTGTGTTCTTTTTCTTAAACCGTGGGATAATCCACGTGGAGGATTTTCAGGTTGGAGGGCAGCCTCGGTGAGCCGTCCTGCTCCTTGACTTGTTGGTCACTTAACCCCGAGCAGTGCGGGATTTGAAGCCCAGCAAGTGGAGTGGGAAGGGGCACAGGCGTGGTCTGGCAGCGTGGCACAGAGGGACGTGGCAGGGACCTGGTGAGGGGCAGGTTAATAAGGTGCTTTTCCCCAGTGATATAAACCACTGTGCGGGGATTGAAATATCCAGGAGGTGTGATACAATCACTTACTGCCTCAGCTGAGAACCAGTCAGGCTATATTGAACAATCCATACGGCTTCCTTGTTTGTTGCATCCCAGCTGAACCTCCTCCTGTTAAGCACTAATGGCAAATAATGACTCCTGGTACTCCAAGGAGAGAGGGCAATTCTCATCAAGGGCTGTGCTAGGTGTTGTTTGTGCTCTGTGAAGGTCTAGGTACACACAGGTAAATTATATTGGTATATATATAAAGACAAATCTGTACATAAAAAATTACATGAAGTATATTAGTATAATAACATGCCTGTGTATCTCTCTGTATTTGAGGTGACTCTCTACACAGAGGTGCATACAGCTGCATTAAAACGATCCTTTTGTGTATGAAATTTATAGAGATGTGTGTGCACAATGTATGCCTACACATATGGACAAACACAAGGAATTTGCGAATCTTTAAAGCTGTGAAGTGAGGGAACACGAGCCTTTCACTAGGCGTTCCCATTCTGCCTTTTCCAAAATCCCCTTTGTGCTATCTAGGGCACAGACCAGACAGTGACGGAGGAGCTAGTCAATATTTTATCTTACCCTCATTCTTCAGCGCTTCATTTGCTGAGCTTTATTCACAGCGTGCCTGAAGATGGAATTGATAATTGCTGATGGGCTTTTCCTATGGCCCTTCCCACTGCAGTACCCGGGTACTCCACTGACCTGTATGTGTGTGCACCAGGTCTGCGGGACTGCCTGACGTGTTTACAGCTCCCTGCAAAGAAGAAGGGAGTTGTTGTCTGGGTGTGCAGGTGAGGAAGTGAGCCTCAGGGCGGTTCAGCTCCAGCACATCCACTTATTTTGGGAGGGATAGGGACGGAGATGACTCAAGGTGATGGCATGTTGTCCGCATTCAAGGCCCAACAGCCGCTGAGTTCATGGAAACTCCAAGTTTTTAGTGCCTTGGCGCTCTACACATCCAAGCTCCAGCACCGGGCATGGAAGAGAGAGCTGTGAGAGGCTGTAACTGCTGCTGAAAACTGAGGTTGCAATGATTTACTCCGCAGCTCCCAAGCAATCCAAGGCAGCAGCAGATCTGTGAATCCTGTTCTCCAGTGCAGCATTCCACTGCTCCAGCCAGGGCTGCTGTTATTGTCTTGCCTCTCACTGCCTTGTTCATTCAGTTTTGACCATGTTTGGTTCCCGTAGAGATCAATTTTTCTACACGATAGTGATTTGTTCTCATAACAGATCCATTGTGGTGGTGATTGAGGCTTTGTGAGCTGGTGACCAGACTGCTTGCCTGTTAAGGCACAGGGTGCAAGCAGCTCTAGCAATACAGTTTCCTACCTCTTGAGTTCTTGATTTTATGACCTTGGCTTCTTTAAATGTCACTTTTGTGTATAATTTCCTAGGCTAGCAAAAAAAAAAAAAAAAAAAAAGCCCAAAACAAACCAACCAAGCGCACTGGAAAAATTGATCAAGTAATGTAAATTTCCCTAATCTCATTCTTGGAGACAACTGAAGTTATTTTCGCTGAAACTTTATACGGGAAAATGAAAAATAATAATAATAATAATAAAATCCGATGCGGTTGGGGTGGAGATGCAGATAGGGGGGATGCAGCCCCCAGCCACTGGGGCTGGGCATTTAGCATTGACATCAGCTTTGCTGGGATCCTTCACTGAGGGTGAAACTCACCCTGAGCGAAAGGCCAGCACATGACCGGCGCACCACTTTAGTCCCACTTAAGCACTATTTTTAGGGCGCAGGAGGGGGGTGGAGGCCCGCAGGAGGGCACAGCAAAAGCAGGTGCTGGTCCTGGGCACTGGGTGGATTTCCAAGCCCGGTGCCGACCCAGTCTCAGAACGCAACAGGCAGGCAAGGAGCTTGCTCTGCTGCCCTGCAGAATGCACCATACACTGGGGTTTTGGTTCGAGGCGGGTGAAACGCACGCCTGCTTTCAGATTTATCTATCACTGCTTTTGTTGCAGTAAACAGATTAAACCAGAAAAGGTCAAGATGCAATTTGAATCTGTGTAATAACATAACAAATACTTTTCTCAGTAATCAGATACAGTAACTGCAAGTGCTTATTTACTTGTAAATGTTAAAACATTCACAAATTAGCCTCTCAACTTCAGCAATACAAACTTAATCAGAGACCTCAGATTTTGGAGACCGTTCTGCTTTTTTCCTTTCTGTAATTCGAGGATATGTTTACAGATGTCAGTTAAACACTGCTTCGTTACTGGGAACGCACATAAAAACCCAGAGAGATGGAAGTAAGAAAGGATCTATGTTTCAGGTTTGAAGAATACGCGGTGTTTGTTATTCCAAAGTAAAACAAGACGGTGGGTGTTTGCCACGTGAAAGTCACCGCCCTCCCCACTCCCCTCCCCCCCCCAGGAAGCACTACGCAAGCCCAAGAAAAACATTAGAGAAGGATCTTGCTGGGTGAATCGTTGCACCACTTGAACAATTCGGAATACGTGCAGTAAATTAGCTGCTCTAAGTGTACCATGTGCTGGGCTTTTAAAGCAGATTTTTGCATTTATGTTTTCACTAAGTCTTAGCTAATTGTTACGCCCTTCACCTTGAATGCCAATTGTAATAATAATATTACATCTGCAGCCTATTTCTCTGTTCTTAAATTACAGCAATCAGGAACACTCGCGAGGTAAAATACTGTGCAGTTACTCGTAAGAAAATATTGAAATCAGAGGAAAAATGTTTAGCTTGCATATTGCCTTAGACAGCCCTGGAGAGCTGCCAGCCAAGCAAGGTATTATTAGAAAAGCCGAGCAAATAGCTTGCAGGGGGAAGAGCTGTGAATCCAGAGCCATCGGGTGCTGTCACGTCACCGGGTTTAGATGCACGCTGGGTTTGTCAGTGTGTTTCAGCTTGATGAAGCCGTGTAAAACTGCAGCACGGTGCTGTGAGCGTGCAGTGTTGTTCCAGTGAGAGGGTTTAGGGAGTCTGGGCACAAAGGCGTGTGTTCTTGTGAAGGGCAGGTGCTTGGAGTGGGGAGATAGAAGGAGTTTTGTGGGAAGTGCTGCCCTTGTCCTCCAGGACCTCGGGCTGCTTGCTCAGTCTGCCCTGCAGCCCAAAGTGGGCTCGAGCTGCCCCAAACTCAGCTGCTGCTACACTGTCCAGGGGCACTGGAAAGGTTCATCCCTTGAGCATCACCTTGTCATCCCCAGGGCCAGGCCGGACAGAACTGGATGAGGAAATTCTGTGGAACAATTTTGCACGAGCTAACAAGCTGGTTAATAACAACCTGACCATGCCACCACTACAATAGACTGCGTCAGAAACAGTTGCAAGTGCGTGGCAGCACAGAAGATTTTTTTGAGTGAGTGAGAGAAGGCTCAGTTCCCATGGCAGAATGCTGCACGCTGCAGACACGAGTGAGCTGCTGCCGTGTGACCAAAGGTGCTCGGTGCTTTAGGAGTTAACGTGCAGCAAAACTCATTTTTTTCCCTTGGGCTTTCCATCCTCCTCCGTGGTGATTTTGTACCTGACAAACTTTTTAGTCAGTGCATTAATATTCTGTAACAAATGCGCTGTCAGGTGTCACGGAGATAAGATTAAAAGGCACTGTGCAAACATTCTCCGGTTGCTCTTTTCTCCGCTGTGCAGGGCAGGATCAGGGTAGGGATCAGAAGTCTTTGTTCACTGTTTTTTAAAAGGCAGACTCAGGTGTGCACTCCTTGAGAATGGGAGCTGGGCTTGGAAGAGCAGCCAGGACGTTGGTGTGTATGGGAGCACCATCCAGGCTGGCTTCTGAGCATGGGGCTCGAGCTCGGCTCCTCTTAGATGCCTCCATCAGAAAAAGCAGCCTCAATATCCAAAAAAACAGAGAGAGAGAGACAGAGAGAAGGAGAGAGCAATGGCTTGCCATTTCTATGCAGGTCAGGTTTGGGTCTGTTCTTGTCAAATCTACCTGAAGTATTTTTAAGGATAGTTTGCCTTTCTGGTATGTTGTGCTTGCACAGACCTGATCTCCACCTATTTTGTGTCAACAGTGGCTGAGTTTGGCGTGCAGCATTAAGCACCGCGCACGCTGGGAAAGTGCCCTCAGAGACCCCCTCTCTCACTTACATCATGAGCTAGCTTCGGGCTGCACCTGCATGAAACAAACCGCGCTTCTGAGTGGTTGAAAAGTCAGCCTGAAATATTAAAAATGGGGCAAATGTTGCCTCCTCGTTGGATAAAACGATTTTCTCTGCTCAAAAATGAAACGCAGCCAGAGGCGCAGGCAGGGGAAGCCCTCAAATGATGCCGCGTGACTGAGGTACGGCTGGTTCTAGTGGCATTAAGGCTAACGAGGCCTCCGTGTGTTCTTTTCCAAAGAAAAAGAAAAGAAAGAGCAGCGGATAGTGTTGAAAGAATATATGACTTCCACAGACTTCAATGAAATCTAGGTCATGTAACAGTTTCACGGGTTATTATTTGTTTTTTCTGCTCAGGCACTGTAGTCTTTGTGGCTTTTTTGGCTAACGATAAAATGCGGTATCATTTGCTCCTTTTCAGCTCAAGCTTATCCCAGGGATGTGAAGCTCCTCACTGGTTTATAAGCGCAGTTTGTAGTCCTTGGTTCATCCCATCTGGGGGTTGAGCTTTGCATGTCCCACGGTCTTAAAAATTCCTTTTGTCTTTGACATTCCTCTGACCTCCCCGTGCGTGTTTTGTTTTCATTGCTTTCCGTGGATGTCTTTTCTCCTTCCCCAAATCAAATGCCATCAGGAGTAGGATTATAAGCAAAATGAATTACTTTGCTTAATGGGAAATCGTGTTTAGGTAAAGCAGATCGCAAAGTAGGTGATTAGTAAGTGTTGGACAACAGCGTTTTGACGTAGGATGAGTTGGGGGGAATTCATCCAGAAGAAGTGTGTGGTTGTTTTTCAGGCTGGCTGTGATTCAGCGTTGTGTCCTTTGTGGTTTCAGCTCCAAAAAAATATCATTTCAAACCAGTTTCGCAGGTGCCCACATCACACAGAGCACACCAACGTGTGCGTGTTTGTTGTCTCAGCCATGGCAGGGAGGGCCTGACCGCAGGAATTAAGTGCTTCCCCCATCCACCCCAAGCTGCTGCCTCAAGGTATAGAGCGGAGCATACCAAAGCCCATCTCATGTGCGACTTGCAGATCCCACAGATAGGTTCATTAGATCCTCACCTCTTTGATGAGCTTTTGGGTTGGTGACCCTTGGCTGGCTTCAGTTTGCCCCGCAGGCTGGAAGGGGCTGATAATGGGATGCCAAAGTGCACGTGGGCTGGAGGACCAGGAATAGCTTCCAGCTCTGGTATCATACCCAGCATAGGTATGGGTATATGAGTGGGGAAAAAAACCGTCTGATTGCGGCTCCCGATGTGATGCATGGGATCCTGAGACCTTGAAGGAAGTGTCCCTGTGTTTAGACTATAGAATCACAGAATAATAGAATGAGTTTGGATAGAAGATCCTATGGTTCCAACCCCCCTGGTGTGGGCAGGGTCAACTTCCCCTAGGTCAGGTTGCTCTGAGCCCCTTGAGCATCTCCAGCGTTGGGGCTCAGAGCTTCTTTAGCCACTCCGTTCCAGTGTCTCACCAACCTCATGGTGAATAATTGCTTCCTAATATCTAATTTAAATCTTCCCTCTTTTACTTTAAAACCATTACCCATTTTCCTGTCGCCACACTCCCTGATAAAAGTCCCTCCCCAGCTTTCCTGTAGGCTCACTTTGGACACTGGAAGGCTGATATACACTCTCCTTGGAGCCTTCTCCAGGCAGAAAAGCCCAGCTTCCTCAGTGTGTCTTTGCAGGAGACATGCTCTGGTCCTCTGAGCATCTTCATGGCCCACATATGTGGCAGGAGGAAGACCAGAGATCACCACAGTGGCCTAAGTACAAGATGCTGCTGAATCAACAGAGGAAAATTCCACAGTGGAGAAGGGATCGTGGATCTGTGTGCACACACCATTGGCTCCTGTGCAGAGCGAGTGTTTTTAGGGCAGGCGAGATTTTGGCTGGCAGCGTGTTGCAGACCCAGCGCCGTGTTGAATCAGCGTGAGTTAGAGCAGCCTTAGCACTGCTCTGCCGGATGAATCCTTGCCATATTCCTTAAAGGCTAATTGTGGCACACGGAGATCAACAGAGTACAGCTGCGCTGGGATTTGGGAGTAGGGAAGAGACAGGAGGTCAGCCCTGCTGGCACTTTGCCATTTAAAGATTTCCCCTTACATCATCTGGCTGCTGAGGGCGAGTTTACATCTGCTCTGCACCACAAGGGAATTGCGGTGTCAGGGAAGGAGCTCGCCGTGCTCCCCCCCCCCCCCTCACCCAGCCCCCCTCCCCCAGCACAGCCCCGCATCTGCCGGGCTCTGGGGCACCGTGGGGAGCAGCCTAGAAGCTGTACCTGGCCCGTCATCAGTGGGATTCCACTTGGGCAGGGCTTTGTCTGAGGGCAGAACAGAAGCGGTGCGACAGGGAGCTGTGGGATGAGGCAGGCAAGGCAGCACAAGGGGCTTGAGGGGGGGGGTCGAGCGTGGGATGTGACCACAGGTCGAGCTGGACGAATGTAGGGCATGGCTGGCTCTGCACGGGGAGTGCCTACCTGATCCCAGCTCCCTGCTTTCTATTTTTGTGCTTGATATCCTCGGTACATTAGCAGGGTTGGCTTCCAAGAGATTCTATAGCACTCCCCTGATTTAAAGCAACTTTTCTGAATGCACAACATGAATACATCGGTGGGGTCACATAGTAATGCTTGAAGTCAGAAGCTATTTTTAAAACTAAATTGCAGAACCACACGTGGCTTTCATTAGTGCTTTACATCAAATTTGTCAGCTAATTAGTGGTTTTTCATCACTCGTTTTGCATAGTATTTTATTTGTCCGCTCTTCAGAGTTGTCCCGCGTCACCCCCAGCCCTGTATGCAGTCACTGGGGCTGGGGCTGCCAGCCCAGAGGGAGGAAGAGGAGAGCCCTTGGGGCCCTTCCCATGCTCTTGATGGATGGACCCACTGGACCCTATACCCCAGCGTTGGGTTTCCAGAGTGGGTGCTGAGCAGCCCATGCGCCCTTTTCCCTCCCTACCTCCATTTAGTGTTGTGGGTGATATATTGCAGTCCTGAACTGTCTTCCTTTCGGAGGAGGAGAAACTGAGAGAAGTTGCCAAACATGACTTCATAAAGTCTGACTTTAAACTGAACCAAGTTTCTTGAGCGTCTTGGATTTTCTTATTTATTTATTTTTAACAAATAAAGGGAGTAGGGAGAGCATGGGTTTCTAATGGCTGGTAGTTACGGGTCATTAAGCTCGCTAACTGACTTCAGGATCAGAACTTTCTAATAACATCAGTAAGCACCCTTTTCACATTTATTTCTCATTTTAGGAATGGGGAGATGTGATTACCATTCAAAAGCTGGCAGTTATTTTTTCACTTCATAATTGCAGGGGAGCCTTTTGTTTCTAAGGCTGTTTTTAAAACATTTGAAATCATTCTGAAATAATGTATGGGTTTCTTTCTTTCTTTCTTTCTTTCTTTCTTTCTTTCTTTCTTTCTTTCTTTCTTTCTTTCTTTCTTTCTCTCTTTCTCTCTTTCTCTCTTTCTCTCTTTCTCTCTTTCTCTCTTTCTCTCTCTCTTTCTCTCTTTCTCTCTTTCTTTCTTTCTCTCTTTCTCTCTTTCTCTCTTTCTCTTTCTCTCTTTCTTTCCCTCTTTCTTTCTCTCTTTCTTTCTCTCTTTCTCTCTTTTCTTTCTTCTCTCTCTTTTCTTTCTTTCCTTCTTTCCTTTTCCGTAGCTCATTCTTTGGGAAAGCTCCAGAAAACAAATACCCAAAAAGAAAGTATCTTAAAATAAGGAACAGAACAGTTACTCGAGTGTAACAATCCCGGTTTATTACACACTTTCCATTTAAATTGTTTTTATTAGAGATAAACCTGTTAAGCGTTGAGGAATTAAGTGCTGAATAGAGAAAGTTGTTCCGTTGGGGGATAAATGAAGGATCCCTGTATGTAAAAAATGACGTTGATTGGTTTTACAAGTGAATTATTGGCCCGTTCGGAGGGCTCTGGTTACTTTGTCATCTGTTATAGAAGTGATGGTTTGTTTGTTGTCAGGAGGAATATCACTTTTTTTTTTCCCAAAGGGACAGGAGACATTTTAGCCATGGGTTTTGTAAATATTACTCTCCTTAAGCATGATTTGCCAGGGGGAGCTCAGAGCTGAGATGAGGCAGAGGGATTTGGGAGCCCTCCTGGCACTGCCATTGCATGCAGACTTCTGGCTGGCAGCCCGCACTTTGGGATGGCATTGACGGTGCCAGAAGTCAGTGCAGAGGTGGGACTGTCTTCGCTGGGAGGCTGGGGGAGAGAAAACCCAATGTGCCACTATGCCCCTGGCAGCACCTTCAGACAGCTCGGGCTGGGAAATCTCACTCCGAAGCTGCGTGCTGAAAGTCCCCACAATCGCTCTGACAATTCTTGAGCAAAGGTGACTTTGGAAACTGTGACAGCAAAGGATGGCCTCGTTTTATTCACTCGACAGAACTGAGACACAAGGGGTAGGGAGAAAGAACAGATCTGTGTGGAAAAATGTTACCAGGGCTGTAACCTGAGCCCAGCACTCTGCGCCTTCCCGAGGGTTTGGTGACCCTCCGAAAATCCCCGCTCTCTGCCTGCTATTGTTGCCAGCAGTCTCCAGCTAAAACAGCCTTTTGTCACCAGCAGCCACGTGCCCCTTGCTGGGAAGAAACAGAACTGGTGTGCAGTGACAGGGCTGGCAAGCTGAAGGTCAGAGCGTGGTGCTCATCGGGCATCGCTCCGGGCTGGCTCCTGCCGTGGGACAGGGATGGATTGGGGCACAGGGCATAGGGAAACATCCCAGCAAAAATGTAAAGTGCACAGAAGGGTTTTCCGCTCCTCGGCTTGGGATTGGGCAGTGGCAATGGCTTCTTGTGCTTGTTGGAGCACCATCCACACGTCCAGCAGGGCAAGGAAAAGTTAACTTAAAAAAAAAAAAGTCTTTAGATTTCTGTGTTTGCCCAACTGTTCAAACGGTTCCTCAATGCCTGATCCTCCCCCTTGCAAAGAGAAAAACCCACAATTGAAATCCAAAGAGCCAGTTGGCAGCGCACGGTTTTGCTGGGAGATGGGCACAAGCCGTGTGCTGGAGATGTTCTGTTTATTCTGCTATGGGTGATGTTCGTTGGGGAAGGAATAAGCGAAACACAGCAATGAGCAGAGCAATGGTACAGGGAGAAATGCCCCTTTGTGCAGAACCTGAGTGGATCTTTACTTAGGTGGGTAAGGTTACGCTGTGGTTTTGAGTTTTATGCCTAGTTGTATTTTGAGACTACTAAATGTAAGTAGCTCTTAAAATATGAATACATACTTTAGGTCTCAATTCCTGTAAACTTGTGAAAATCAGAGTGGTTCAGGGTTTCCTATCCTTGTGATAGGTGAGTGTGATCCTATGGGAAAAGGGGCAGAGAGAGTTTCCCCTTTTGCTTTCCATGCCACCCCTTTTGCTGACGTTACATCAGCCCAGAACTCTGGAAATTCAAAGAGCGATCAAAAGATCTCAGCCCCTCTATCAAAGAAAGCAGCAGAGAGCATGAAGAAATTATCCCTGTGCTGTACATTTCTGCGGCCAGAGCTAGCTCACTGCTTTGCTTGCAGAGTTCGCAAATGTGATTTGTAAACGTAGCAGCACTGCTTAGTGTTCTCTCAAGGCAAGGCACATTAATAGTTTTAATCTGATGGCTTCTTATGAATTCCAGGTTTGGGATGCAGGAGGAAACTTGAAAGCGAATGCTTTTTCTTTTTCTTTTTCTTTTTTTTTTTTTTTAATGCATAGTAGTTTGGAGTCTACTATAATGCAAAGTAAAGCGTTCTGTTACAAAGGCAGGGAGGATGGGACAGAAGGTTAAAGGGCATCCTGGAAACAAACAGCTGGACCAGTTTATTTAAACAGATACAAGGATGGGGAGCTGACCTCAGTTTGACTTCTAGTGGGAGGAGCAAGAATGTCATTTTATTACTTTGCCCAGAAGGAAAATGTTCTTGCATCTGAATTCACCCCGAAGACATCCAAACACAGGGCTGCTTTGCAGATCAGCCGCTTCTATAAAATACATAGAAGAATGCACAGGAAAAAGGGAACTATTAAGTACCTGTGTGTAAAATGTGTTTAAAGCAGCTGTCCCAAGTGATAATATAGGGCAAACAGGTGAAAATACATCCTGCTGTAGCTGCCTCTGCTGGATAATTGTTGCTAAATTCCAACTACAGAATATATTGACATGAGAGGCTCGTTCTTAATAAAAGCATTCAGAGGAGAAGGGGGAGGCTGTGATGTTTGGGTGAGCATCCTTAGCACTGTGTGTCTCTTTGGTTAGGAGCCTTTTGGAGCTTTCAGTGCTGTCTCCTGTGGTCCTGCACCTGGAGGAGGGAGCAGGCATCACCAGCGCCTGCAAAAAGGCATGGCTGGGGCACAGGGCTTTGTGTTGTTGTTTTACTTGGGAGAGTTGCTGTGAAAATTGCTTTCTGCAAATGCAGATTACAGATATTAAACAATTTTCTAATTGGTCATGGAGCGAAGGCAGCTAATAAGGGAAAAAAAAGCAGATTTTTTTAATTGCTTATTTCGCATGGTGTTTGTGCTACACCTGTGCTTATAATGAGAAAGGAGAATTAGTCTAACCTTCTGCTCACATGATTCTGATTTTCATGGTTTGTACAAGATAATGATAAACCGATTTGCAACACCTTTGGCTGAAGTGGAGGGTTTCTTGGTGGAAGTATGTCCAAAAATGGACACAATGCTGTTGCTGACAAAACATGACCTAGTTTGAGTATTTCCAGAACTCAGAATTCAGGTTTTCGTGTCGAGGAATGTTGTGAGCCCGTTTCCTCAAAACCTCCTTGATTAGCACCCAACATCTTCATTAACGTTAGCAGGCGTTTGTGTGGTGGGAAGCAGCCCAGGAGGAGAGATAGGAGGCACCCCGAATTGCATCCCACTGCCTTTATCTCAGCAGCAGGAGAACCCTTGCTGAGCTGCAGCAAAAGGCAACAAAAACAAGCACCAAGTGTCCCTTTGTGTGCTTTAGCATCGCATTTTCAAAGCGTGATGTGGCCTTGCCCATGCTCACCCTTCTTTTCCTAGCAAACACTGAGGGATGCGTGTTTTTGTTAATTCTCTCTTAAAGACCATAAAGCCTGGTTCTGAGACATTGCCATGCCATGAGTAAATCTCGGGGGAGATTTTTTTTTCCAAGTGGCTTTAATGAGGCTTCCTGATGAGCTAAACCCCGAAAGAAGCTCTTCTGGCACATGCTGGTGGGTTGGGTTTCCAGCCACGCTTTGGGATTCTGCTTCCAGTGCCACCAGAGCTTGCACAGAGCAGACTGGGGTGATCTCTCCCCTCATTTTGTTTCTCTCCAAATTATTTTGAGTATCCCTTTCCCAAGTCTGAACTAAAAGGCTGGGGCAAAGAGCTAAGAAACCAGTTGCAGAGGGCCGTTTGGAGAGAGGACCATACCTTTTATATTTCCGAAGATCTGCTTTTCATTGTTCATGGGGAATTTTCAGTAGTCCAGTAATTACAGTTTAACAAGATGTTTGCTGTAAATGGTCAGGCCTAGCTGGAGAAAACAGGATTATAAATTCAATTACTGTAAAGCTATGACCTCGCCTTGACCCCTCAGACTTTGCATAAAGAGAGAGGGGGGGAAAAAACCCACCAAGAAATGGCTACAAGGAATGCAGGGCTCTGAAGTCCCCAGCAGTGTGACTTAGTGGCGATAAAACTCCAGACGTTCCCTCATTTGATGGTGTTCTGCCATCACAG
This sequence comes from Callipepla californica brunnescens, assembly GCA_023055505.1. Classification (NCBI taxonomy): domain Eukaryota; kingdom Metazoa; phylum Chordata; class Aves; order Galliformes; family Odontophoridae; genus Callipepla; species Callipepla californica. The sequence goes on along the minus strand of JALIRH010000236.1, from coordinate 10,477 downwards.
TTCATTATCTTAATAGCGGGCATTAAAAGAGAATTAGGTTTGCGAGAGGTACGGGAAGGTTTTGATAATAAAAATGGCAAAAAGAAGTCAGAGGACACGAGACAGAAATGCCACTAATTAGGAGGAGGCAGCAGATGCCCTTACGAGCATCCCTCCGTCGTCACCCGCTTTTTGTGCCCCGCTCTGAGTCGCGAAAAGTGTCGCTGGCATTGTTTCCTGAAAACTCTGCTAATTCCCCCGTGAAAAGATGCAATGGAAGTGTCCAACTGTGGTAAGAGCAGGCCAACATAAATCAGCTCCCAAACCCCAAGCCCGGGCTGCCAGGGGTCAGCAGGGGCCAGGGGCCGGCTGCGGCTGAGCCCGCGCCAGCCTGACGGAGCGCGGTGTCGGGGCGAGGCTCGGGGTTGGCCCTTCCCTAACCGATTGCTTTACTCTTTCTGTTGCAGGTTTATTAATGCTAGAAGAAGAATAGTTCAGCCCATGATAGACCAGTCCAATCGAGCAGGCAAGTGCCTAGTAGTAACTGCATTCGAGTCACGCAGGCAAAACCCATCCTCGAGCCATGCACTGGGAGGTCCATTACCTGGTAAATAAATGAGAAATGAGCACTGGGAGTGATTGACAATTAAAATAAGAACAGCTTTGTTTAATTCAACTGTAATCGTTTCCCATGATTAAAATATTAGGGGAAAAAAAAATACCAGTAAAATTCAAAGAAGAAACTGGAATTACCTGCTCAATGACCAGACCTTCCTCACACATTCAGAATTAATGTTCTTCCTATTTTTGTTGCGTTTGTTTTGAGTTCCCCCTCCCAGCTCTTTCTGCTCCTGTGACCACTCCCTGGTGCATGGCTTGGTGTGGAATTGCTGTAAACTTTATTACCTGTCAAAAGGGCAGAGGGGTCAGAATCGCTTGTGGGACTCAGTAAAGTTCAAAGACATTCAATGAGGTAGAGCTTTATGTGCTTTAATAACCCAAGGCAGCTTACTTCTGAAGCCAGATTTTAATGTACAGTTAAAACCAAGGGTTTAGGTACTGGGACTCGCATCGGGTCCCTTTGTCTCTCATCTCTTCTTTTTAGTATCTACGGGGATCTTGGAGTGGCTGGGTTTCCTTTTTGGGGGATTTTTTTTTAATCCAAGGTTTTCACGTGCTGGTCCCTCCTGGGGCTGCAGCTTGCAGCTCACTGTGGGTATTTACCATTACCCTGAGCCATTTTTTATTCCACCATTGACCGTATTTACCATTTGCCATTGCTGAGCCTCGCTGCCAAGCCATCCACATCCATCGTTGTCGAAGGTGCCTTTGGGCAGCGCCTTCTCCTCGAGCACATCTGATCACTTGGCCATTAGAGGTAAATCTCTGGCAGGGACGTGCTCAGGTCCCTCTCTTGTAAAAGTGCATGGACGTAATTTAACACACTGGGATTTCAGTGTGACTGTTCCAGTCGTAAAATCCAGCCCCTGCACAGGTCTTGGCATTGACGTCAGCAGCGGCAGCAGCTGGAGCCGGAGCTCATCACGTCTCAGTATTTCTGATGGCCAACTTCATTTACTTCCAAACTCGCAGGAGGAAATTAAGCCCGAAACGTGCAGGCTTGTCAGCACGGCCACCTAATTCAAACTGTAGATGGTTTTTTTTTCTCCTTTTTGAGCCCACAATGGTGGTCATCCTCGTGGTTCCCACACAGCCCACAGGTGTCGGGGTCGTGTCTTGACCCAACGCCACCATGGGCTGCCGTTGACAAGCCCTCTTCTGCACTCTTTCAGTAAGCCAAGGGACGCCCTACAACCCCGACGGGCAGCCGATGGGAGGCTTCGTGATGGACGGCCAGCAGCACATGGGCATCCGAGCGCCAGGTAAGGCCCAGCCCAGCCTGGGTGCCCGCTTCGCCCCGCTCCGCTGCCTGCCTCGCTGCCTGTCCTCTGCCCGCGCCGCCAGGGCACCGTGCTCCTTCAGAGGGCTGCGGTTCGGAAGAGGGGCTTTCGGCGCTATCTGTTGACTTTGCTCATTCCCTGGCATCTTCTTGGATTTTTCTCTCCCTCTAGGACCTATGAGTGGAATGGGCATGAATATGGGCATGGAGGGGCAGTGGCACTACATGTAACCTTCACCTAGGTACCCAATGGCAAAGCCAGGGGGAAGTAAGTACGAATGGGGTCTTTGTTCTCACTTTGTTCCAGGGATATTTTTCCTCCGTGCATTTCCCTACATTCTCCTTGCCCATAGCTTCATGCTTGTTCATTCCTCTCCATCCCGCGCCTGGTCTCCTCCGGTTTCCTTCCTTTCCCTCTGGTTCGAGCAAGCTTGCCAGCTCCCGAGCCCCGCGCGCGATGCACATTTCTGCGCGTTGCTATCGCACAGCGCTGACCACATGACAAAACAAGAAACAGCCGGGAGGTGGGGAGCGAGTCGTCATGGCAACAGACTGATTTGCAAAATGTAAGCAGTCTGCAGCAGTGCAGGGAGAGGAAAGAGCATGTCCCCAAAGTGTCATAAATCTGTCTAACCGCAGTTGATGCATGAGTTACATTTCTACACTAACCTGCAAGACACCAAAAAGCCAAACAGAGACTTCTTTTAGGTAAAATAAACAGCGGCTTCACTTAGGGCTAGTTACGTTTTGGAAGGCAATCAACGAAACTTTGATTTTTTTTCAAGTTTATTTCTCTTTGTCTGTCCATCATAATGGGATTACGTGTGGCAAAGGAAAAAGAGAGAATACAAAATAGAGGTGTGCACAGCAGGCTATGGAGCTTAGCCCAGGCTAATTGACTATATCCAAATTAAGTATGCCATCACTTGCAGTGTGACAAATGGATTTGACTTATTCAGTATACAAAAATAGAGATCATTAATGCAATCTTCAGTGGCAGACCTCGTGAAGAAAGCCTAGAAAAACTGTCCCAGTTTTTTTTTTGGGGTTTTTTTTTTTTTTTGGCTCTTGCCTTTTTGCAGGGGAAAATACATTATACAAATTTTTGTTTAAAAAAGAAAGAAAGAAAGACAAAAAGTAAAGTAAAGCAGCTTGAAACGCTAAGACAACGGTACCGTGCCCAAGCCATGCCCGATTCTGTTTCTCTTGCTTTGTTTCTGGAGTTGGGAGCAGTTATTTGGGCACCTTTGCTGCTCTCCTGATTATTGGAGGGGAGCACTTGAAGTTCCCAAGGCCAGTGGTGTTTGGGAGTCGTCTTCGCTGGGCGCGAGTCGGAACGAAGTTTTAACAATTAGCTGTGCAAACATCCCACCGAGCTTGGGAATGCAACAGCCTTATTACCTCATCATGGAAATTTCTAGCTTAGTTAATTTAAATATTGTTTCTTAGTTTCTGGGTCAATTAAATTTAAACGATGTATTTTATGCTTCGTGACCAATTAAATTAATAGGTTATTACAAAAAATATTATCATCTTTTTTGATTAAAGAGCTGTGAGTACAGTATATTTTATAAGCAATTTTCATTAGTTCAAAAATGTTCCTTTAGGCTAGATTAAGCAGCTATTCATTGCTAGAGCCTTGAGACCTGATTCCAAGGTGTTCGGAGCATTCACGGCGCACTATTACTTAGAACTAAAGCCAATTGAACCTACTTAGCAATAGCGTATGCCTTTCACCCTTGATGATTATGGAGCTTATAGCTCTCCGAAACAATACACCTGTCAGTTCCCATCAGCTCCAGCAATCCAAGCAGAAGGCAGAGGCCCACGGAAAGCGGGAGGTTTTATTGTTTTAGGTCCAATTTTTCTTATTGTTCTCCCAACCCCTGAAAGGTTGACTGAGTTGCGCGTCTGATTTTTTCAGACAGAAGTGATCGCAGGGAAGGAATTAATTGATAACTGGCATTGATTTGCGTGTGTGTGTGTGTGTGTGTGTGTGCGCGCGCGTGTGTTTAAAAATACAGGTTTGCTTTAACGTCATCCTTAGCAATCCTATCCATTTCAGCTTCATATGAGGCTTTTGTGTGGCCGCGTACGTGCTCGCTGTACGTCTTTGAACGGTGAAAATAGTCCGGATGGATCCCAAGTAGCAGGGCTGGCGAGCTGAGCACATAAATGGCTGTTGACCAACGCTGGCCTCTTTCTCTCCGCAGGGCTGCAAAGTGTGCCAGGGGATTATGTGTCTCGGGGTAGTCCAATGGGTATGAACATGGGACAGCCAAGCTATACCCCGCCCCAGATGCCCCCCCATCCCGCTCAGCTGCGTCACGGCCCCCCCCATGCATACCTACATTCCTGGACACCCTCACCACCCAGCGATGATGATGCATGGAGGACCACCCCACCCCGGAATGCCCATGTCAGCATCCAGCCCCACAATGCTTCATCCCGGCGAGCCGGCGGCGAGCGGACAAGTGATGGACATTCATGCTCAGTAGCTTAAGGGAACGAATGCGCGCTGTCCGCAGAGACGGCAGATTTCAAACATTGTCTTTCTGCAATGACTATGGAGTTCCATTCTTGGCGTCGACTTTGGACCAAGGGACGTTGCTATTCCTCACAGGGACCCTGACAAGCAGGAAAACACCGACTGAAGTCAACTTCTGGGGACATGCTAAATACCTATATAAGACATTAAGAGAACAAAGAGTGAAATATTGTAAAATGCTATTATACTGTTATCCATATTACGTTGTTTCTTATAGATTTTTTAAAAAAAAATGTGAAATTTTTCCACACTATGTGTGTTGTTTCCATAGCTCTTCACTTCCTCCAGAAGCCTCCTTACATTGAAAAAGAAGCCTTACACTCATCCTGCAAATGACAGAAAGGGCTTATTTGCAGGATTTTTAGAGCATTAAAATAACTATGTCAGGCAGAAGAATCTTTCTTCTATCCTAGGATTTCAGCCATGCACACTCTCTCTCTCTCTCCTCCTCCTCTCTCTCCCCCTTTCTTCCCTTTCTCTCCCTTTCTCTCAGTCTCTCTCTCTCCCTCTCCCTCTCTCTCTCTTTCTAGCCCGGGGCGTGAATTTGCATGTCTAATTCATTTACTCACCATATTTGAATTGGCCTGAACAGATGTAAATCGGGAAGGATGGGAAAAACTGCAGTCATCAACAATGATTAATCAGCTGTTGCAGGCAGTGTCTTAAGGAGACTGGTAGGAGGAAGCATGGAAACGGAAAGGCAGTGTATCTGAAGCCTAATTGTCACATCAGAGCATCGTTGTCCCCATGCAGCAACCACCACCTTGTACATCACTTCCTGTTTTATGCAGCTCCAAACATGGACTGAAGATTTATTTTTAATATGTTGACTTTCTTTCTGGGCAAAGCATCGGTCATGTGTGCATTTTTCCATAGTCCCATCATGGAGCATTTATGTATACATTGTAAATAAATTTTGTGCAAAAAGGACTGGAAAAATGATCTGTATTATTGCAATTTTTTGTAAAAGTAGCAGTTTGGTATGAGTTGGCATGCATACAGATTTACTAAGTGGGATAAGCTAATTATACTTTTGTTGTGGTTAAACAAATGCTTGTTGATAGCCTTTTTCTATCAAGAAACCAAGGAGCTAATTATTATTAATAATAATCATTGCACACTGAGTCTTAGAGTTTCTGATTGAAACAGTTTGGATTGTATAATAACTCAAAGCCCAGTTGTAGTAGTTTGAGTGCAGTAATGAAATCTGAATCTAAAATAAAAACAAATTATTTTTTGTCATGGTGACTCCACTGCTTGCAAAATCTGTTTCCTGCCCTGCTCTGCCCTTAGCTGGGAGCCGGGCAGCTCCAGAACCGCTCTGGTTCCTGAGGTGTGTGTGCCAACACCAGTGGCTGTTGGCTTCAGATCTGAAGCGCGTCGATGGCGATGCTGAGCCGTGTAAGGAAAGTTTTTTTGGTGCTGGGAGTTGTCAGGCTGCTGCCCGTTAGGAAATACCGTAGGGAGTTGGTTCTCCGCAGCACACGGGCAGAGGTTGGTAAAGAGGATCCACAGCCCCTCATCCCCCTGAACAAACTAAATATTACGGTTCCAACGTGCGGCTTGCATTTCTTGAGCTACGCTGAGCTGGAACTGAGCACATCGAGGGAGGAGGAAAATCAAAGTTTGGCTGGGAAATGCTTCTTAGTGAGGATGCCCAGCGCTGCTCGAGGGGCTCAAGCAGGCTGGGGGCTGCACGCCGCTGTGTGCCAGGCCCATGAAATCACAGAGGAAACCAAGTGCTTCGTGCTGGTCTGGAAAGGCAGAAGGGGTAAAGGCAGAAGGGGTGGCATCACCCCAGGGTGTCCCCAGCAGGAAGCAGGAGCTGGGCACCGCGAGGATGTGTTGGTGGTTGGGTTGGATGGTCCTCGTGGTCTTTACCAACCAAAACGATTCAGTGATGCTGTGATGAGGGCACGGGCAGAGAGCAGCTGAGCAGGCAGCACTCTGAATCGAGAACCGGCCCCGACATGGGGTCCTCCCCCCTCCCCGCATGTCTTCCCCCTCCCTTCCTCCTTTCTAACTCTCACTTTTCTTCTCTCCCCCGTTTTTTAAAGGGCCGAGGCAGCTCGCAGAGGCGGCCCATCGCGGCTCCCGCTTTGTCAGCGCCACAATGACACTTTTCTGCCAAAACGTGAATGAATGCCGCTCCCTTTTTCCCTCCCCCCTCCCCCCCCCCCCCTTTTTATTTTTTTTTCGTTTTGTTTTCTTGTTGTTTTTTTGTTTTGTTTTTTAATGTTTCTCGAAAGACACAAACAAACCGCCCTCTGCTCGGAGGGCACACGCGTCCCTTCTCCGCACGGCTCCTGATTTCAGGGCGAAGGGATGGCACCGGGAAGGGGTGAGGTGGGGGGCACCTCCCCGACCAACCCCACCGCCCCATCCCAAGACGTTTAATCAGCTGTAATTAGAGCCCTCGCCAAACGAGGAATATGCCTCGGCAGTATTTTTATTGTTATTGTTCATCGCCCGATGTTCGACGGGCTTCAGAGGCACAGGAAAGAGAAGTAAACGGGTTACAAATAGGGAATTATCCCTCGTTTAGCATTAAAATTCATTTAGATAAAATTGCCACAAACATTTAAATGGGGAGATTAGTTCCCCCTCACGCCTTATTGCACTCTCTCAATGGCTCCGTTAAGAACATTTTACACGTTGGAAATGCCGCCTTTTCGGGCCGCTCGCTGTTTCCTAGCTACCCTCCTTTCAGGGCTCCGGGGGAGACCGCGGGGGGGGGATGGGGGGGGGTGGGTTGGGGGGCGGCCCCGGCTGCGGCTCAACGATCCCCGGGGCCCGGGGGGGGGGGGGGGGGGGATGCGCGCCCCGCGGGAGCGCGCGCAACGCTGCGCGGGGAGAGAGGAGGAGGAGGAGGAGGAGAGGAGGAGGAGGAAAAGCGGCTTCGACTGCCATCTCTTGGGGGCTCGGGAGAGTGCCGCCGGGGGCACTCGACTTTCGACCGCCGGGACGAAGTTGGCGAGGCCTCCTCGGAGGGTTTTGCGCGTCCCTTTCCGTTTCGCGATTTTCAACGATAACGGTTGTCGTTATCGTTATTCAAATAGCTTTTCGCTTTTGTCTTTTCTTCTTCTTCTTGGAAACGCCCCGCGGCTCACGGGTGGGGGGGAGGAGAGGGGGGGGGGGGGGATGCGGTGAGGACCCCCTCCCGATCGCTGTGTCCCCCCCAACCCCGCAGCCACGGGGACTTGGAAGCGTTTCTGCAGCGATGCTGCTGCGTGGAAAACTCCACGCTCCTCCCGTCCCGGAGGCGGCACAGGAGGGTGTCAGAGCCGGGCACGGCCGAGGGGCACCGTGGGGCTCTCGCTGCCGCAGCCGGAGCTCTGTGTCCCCATCCCCGAGCCTCCCCCGGGCCCCGCTCGCCCCGTGGCAATGAGAGCACTGCGGTGCGGCAGCTGCTCCCGCAGCCCGGAGTAACTCTTTTGGAAAAGAGCTGTGGGGGGAAAGAGTGAAAGGAGAAAGAAAGACTGTTCTTTTTTTTTTTTTTTTTTTTTTCCTTTGGTGCCATTTTGGATGTCATCTGTTACCTTGGTGACTGTGCTCAGCCCCCAAAGCCCCTGGATTGTTAGGGAAAAAAAAAAAAAAAAGAAAAAAGAAAAAAAAAAAAAAAAAGGCATGCTATTTCTGCACCGTCATTTATCACTGTCACCGCATAATGATTCCCCTCGCAGCTCCTTATTGATGTTTGTAATTGCATTATCTCATAAAGGGAGGGGGGTGGGGGCCGCGGTGATCAATGGGGCCGCGCCGAGCACGTCGGGGTCAGGGGCTGCGGGGGGGCGGCGGGGCCCCCCCATCCCCCCCCAGCTGCCAACAAGTCCGGTGCGCCCGGAGCGGTGCCGGCCCTGGGGACCCCTGGAGAGGGGCCGGGAAGGGATGGGGGGGAAATGGTCCCACACAGGGCAACGGGAGCGGGGGGTTACGTTGAGTAGGACGGGGGAAAAAAAATAATAAAGCGTTGGTCAGTTCTTGTCCCAAAGCACTGCTGGGCCACTACGTGCCCCGGGGCGGGTGTCTGAGTTCTTCGTCCCAGCAGCGCGCCGAGCTGTGCCTTCTGCGTGCCCTCCTCTCTTCTGCTCTCGACCCCCCCCCCCCCCCCTCTCCCCACGGAGCTTTCTTTCCCCAGCGCACCTCCACCAACCCCTCTCCTTCCCACGGAACGAACCCCTCTCCCCGCTCCCCGAAGTGACGGAAGGAGCCGTTCCCCTCCGTTCTCCCCCGCAAAACCCCGCGCGTGGGGACTGCGGGGCGGAGGGAGCAGAGCTCTCAGCTCTGCGCTGCGGGGATGCCAACCCCCGGTCCCTTCTCTCTGCGTTTATCTCCCTCCTCCTTCGCCCGGGGACGAGTGTCGGTGCTCCCGTCGGAACTCAGCTCCTCCGCTCGGGCACAAACGGCCGCGTTTCCCCAATGAACTCGACGGCTGCTCGGCTTATCCGGAGCCCGGCAGCGGGGCGCTGAGATTTCAGGTGGGAACGAACCCGACGCCGCAGTATCTCCCTCTCACCCCTCCCCGGGTCCGTCGGTTCGCAGTTCGTCTCCTCTTAAAAAATAAACAACCCCGAGCTCCGCGGCCCACGGTTAAAGGAGCGAGGAACGGGTCTCGTTGCGGAGATTATTTATTTATAGAACGAAGATGATTAAAACACACGCACACACACATATATATAAAACTAACTATACAAACTGCAGCTGCCTCCACCCCCCCCCTCCAAAAAAAAAAAAAAAAAAAAAAAGTAAAAAAAAAACCCGCCGTGATTTACGATTATTAAATCTTTGATTGCCACGTTAATGTTTCTTTTTCTACCTTTCATTTGCATTTTAATCTATCGAATCTTTACAATTCCGCTGCCTCCGACCCCGGTGATTGATGACACATCTGAAAAGGGAAAAAAAAAACCGCGCAGCGTTCCGGGGCGGGCTCCGCTCTGTCCCCCCCCCCCCAACCCCTCCACCCCCCATCCCCCCCCCCCCCCCCTCGGCCGCTCCTCACCGCGTTCACGCGGGCAGCGCCAATTAATTACGCCTTTTTAAATGTCAAAGGTATAAATAAAAGCCCCCCCCACCCCTCCCTCACCCCTCGCCCCGAATGGGGATGTTTCTTTCGAGCCGCTCGGTTTGAAGCAAGGAGGGATCACCCCGCTTAAATCGCGGTGAAAAGGAACACAGCGCGCAGCTCCGCGGGGCGACAAACGCGGACCTTCACCTATGGGAGAGGGGGAAAGGAGCGGTGAGGGCTCATCGCAGAGCTGTGCTGAGCTTCGCCCCCATCCCCCCCCCCAACCCCTAGAAATAAAGGGTGAGGGTGTCAGGGTGCGGGCAGCCTGGAGATGGGGTGGGGGACACCTAAGAAAGGCTCACGGCCACCAGAGCTGTTGGTTTAGGGGGGTTGGCTAAAGGGGACCCCCAGCCCATAGGGGAGCACCCCATCCTGTCGTGCCCATAGGGACGCTTTAGGGCTCCGCACCTGCGGCCAAGGAAAGCCCCGCGGAGGGTCGGGGGCTCCATCAGAAAGCTAAAGAGCTAAATGCTCTCTCCCGTGCCTGGTCAGTGCTTTATTTATCGGTGAGAGCGACGCGGAGAGGTGAGAGCCATCTCCTGCCCGCAGCCATCGGCGCTACGGCCGAGACACGCGCACGGAGCCCCGGGGTGGGGGGTGTGGGGGGGGTGCCCCTTTGCTCCGCTCTGCTCTCAGGGTGAGATGAGGAGCGGGCTGAGAGCTGAGAGCGGCCCTCGGCCCTCCGCTGCTCCCCAGCCCTGCCCCGCGGGCCACGGCCACAGCTCCGCGCAAATGCCGCGCAGCGCAGTCTGCCCACGTCGGGGAGCGTCCCGCTGCCGGCCCGGAGAGCAGCCTGTCTCCCTTCAAAGGCCGATCGCCTAATCGTTTCCAGAGTTTAAAAGTCACGAAGCTGTATGAAAGAAGCCCAAAGAAAAGCGGTTTTCTCCGCACCGGGTCCGCAGCTCGCTGGGGCGGGGGAAGGGGAGCCCCGATCCCGGGAGAGACGCGCTGGGAATCGGGCGTTGATACGGCGTACGCGAAA
>JALIRH010000235.1:45774-98440 GCA_023055505.1 Callipepla californica brunnescens | reverse complement strand
TCCCCATTGACCCCATAGTGTCCCCACAGTGTTCCCACAGTGTCCCCATAGTGTCCCTATAGCGTCCCCACACTGTCCCTATAGTGTCCCTATGGTGTCCCCACAGTGTCCCCACAGTGTCCCCACAGTGTCCCTATAATGTCCCCATGGTGTCCCCCTAGTGTCCCTATAGTGTCCCTATAGTCCCTATAGTGTCCCCACAGTGTCCCCATAGTGTCCCCTCAGTGTCCCCATAGTGTCCCTATAGTGGCTCTATGGTGTCCCCATGGTGTCCCTATAGTCCCTATAGTGTCCCCAGGGTGTCCCCACAGCGTCCTCACAGTGTCCCCATGGTGTCCCCACAGTGTCCCCATAGTGACCCTATAGTGTCCCCACAGTGTTCCCACAGTGTCCCCACAGCGTCCTCACAGTGTTCCCATGGTGTCCCTATAGTGTCCCTATATTGTCCCCACAGTGTCCCTATGGTGTCCCTACAGTGGCTCTATGGTGTCCCTATGGTCCCCACAGTGTCCCCATTGTGTCCCTATGGTGGCTCTATGGTGTCCCCATAGTGTACCCACAGTGTCCCTAAAGTGTCCCTATAGAGTCCCCACTGTGTCCCCACAGTGTCCCCATAGTGTCCCCACACCCCCCCCCACCAACCCCACACCACCCCATACCGATCCCATATGGACCCCATAGCTCCCCACTCTGCCCCATCCGGCCCCACCTGGACCCCACACTGCCCCATACGGACCCCACCACCATCCTACGTGGGACCCCACACCGCCCCACACCGCCCCATCCCACCCCCATACGGCCCCCACCCCGAGCCCACAGCGCCCCCTCGTGGCCGCTCAGATCACGCGTGCCGTGGGCCGGTTGTCGCCGCTGTTCTCCGGGCGCTACCAGGGCTGGAAGGACTCGATCCGCCACAACCTGTCCGCCAACGAGTGCTTCTCCAAGGTGAGCGGGGCGGCCGCGCTCCCCTACGAGTCGCGGTGGTCCCATATTGGGGGGGTCTTGAGGTGACATGGGTCCCATTATCAGGAGGGGTCACCCTGAGGGTCTTCGTACCCCTAGATTGGGTGGAGGGGGGTGTCCCAAGATGGGGGGGGGTCCCGCTTTGGGGGGTGGTTAACCCTGAGGGTCTTCCTACCCCAGTGTGTAGGAGGAGAGGGGGGGGGGGGGCCCTTATTGGGGGTCTCATCATTGAGATGATGGAGTCTCATTTTGGAAGGGGGGGTCACCCTGAGGGTCTTCCTACCCCTATATTGGGGGAGGTGGGGGGTCCCATTTTTGGAGGGGGGGTCACCTTGGGGGTCTTCCTACCCCTATGTTGGGGGGGGGTCCAATATGAGAGAGGGGTCCCAAGATGGGGGGGTCGTATTTTTGGGGGGGTGACCCTGGGGGGTCATTCTACCCCTATGTTGTGGGAGGGGGGGGTCCTATTTTTGGAGGGGGGGGTCACCTTGGGGGTCTTCCTATCCTCATCTATGGTGGGTGGGGGGGTTACATATGGGGGAGGGATCCCAAGATGAGGGGGGTCACATTTTGAGGGGGGGGAGGGGGGGTCACTCTGGGAGTCTTCCTACCCCATGTTTAGAGGTGGGGAGGTCCCTTTTTTTGGGGGGGGGGGTCACACTGTAGATCATTCCTACCCCACCTACAGTGGAGGGGGTTCCCATATGGGTGGGGGGTCTTGAGATTGGGGGGGTGGGGATCCCATTTTGGTGCTGAGATGGGGGGGGGCTCATGGGCTGGGGGTGAGGTGATCCCAACAGAGGTATGAACCCCCCCCCCCTTTCTTTTTTGCCCCCCTCCCCCTCCGTAGGTGCTGAAGGACCCCTCGAAGCCTTCGGCCAAGGGCAATCTGTGGACGGTGGACGTGGCTCGGATCCCCCCCGCGGCGCTCCGGCTGCAGAACACGGCGGTGGCGCGGGGGGGGGGCGGTGCCTTCGCCCGGGACCTCGGCCCCCTCCTCCTCCTCCTCCGAAACGGAAATGAGGGGGAAGAAGGGGGGGAAGGGACCCCGACCCCCCAAAACCGTCTGAGATCCGGAACGGGAATGATGCCCGATCGAGGACCCCCAACTCCTGGACCGCCCCGTTGGAGACCCCCGCCTTGGGGACCCCCACTTTGGGGGATCCCCCCCTCTTAGAGACCCCCCCCTCTGACGACCTCTCTATTGAGGACCCCCACTTTGGGGGACCCCCCCCTCTTAGAGACCCCCCCTATCAGGACCCCTCTATTGAGGACCCCCACTTTGGGGGACCCCCCTCTCTTAGAGACCCCCGTTTTGGGGAGCCCGCCCTTTAGGAACCCCCCCGTCTTAGAGTCCCCCCCGGACAGGGGGACCCCTCTATTGAGAACCCCCATTTTGGGCACCCCCTCTTTGCAGCCCCCCCCCCACTTCGAATCCCCCGTTTTGGGGACCCCCCCTTTGAAGACCCCCCCTTTAGGGACCCTCCTAATGAAGAACCCCCCCTCCTCGGGGAACCCCCCCCTCATAGACCCCCCCCCCATCCGAGACCCCCATTGGAGAGACCCCCACTTTGGGCCCCCCCCCCACTTCGGACCACCCCTCCCCCCCCTCCTCCCCCCCCCCTTTCTCCATCGCGTCCCTTCTCCGCCATTTCCCGGGGGGGGAGGGGTCCCCCAATACCGCCCTTCCCCGCCCCCCTCCCCCCCATCCCCGCTTCGGTGCCCCCCCCCTGGGTCCCCCCCCCCTCCGTGGGGGGCAGCTCCCCACTTCTTACAGCCGCTCCATCGCCCCCAACGCCGTCGCCCCTCCCCCACCCGGGACCCCCCCCCAATTATTGGCTCTGCGATGGGGGCTCCTTCCTCCCCCCCCTCCCCCCCCTCCCCCGCCCCTCCCGGCCCCCCCCCAAAACGGAGCTCGAAATCGGGGGGGGTCCCGCCGTGCCCCCCCCCAATAAGAGCGTCTTCGACGTGTGGCTGAGTCACCCCGGGGACACCGCACCCCCCCCCGGCTGTGGGTAAAGGGGGGTGGGGGGACCCCAAATTTGGACCCCCCCCCCCCCACCCCGCTATCACGGGGACCCCATTGGGACCCCTTCCCCACAAAGCCCCCCCCCCCCCTCCAGTGTTACGGTGACCCCAATGGGACCCCCCCCAAACTGGGACCCTCCCCCCCACCACTGACATGGGGACCCCAATAGGCCCCCCCAGTATAGGACCCCCCCCACCCCTATGGGATCCCCCAGTATAGGACTCCCCCCACCTCCATGGACCCCCCCCCAGTATAGGACCCCCCCCCCACCCCAATGGGACCCCCCCAGTATAGGACTCCCCCCACCTCTATGGGCCCCCCCAATATAGGACCCCCCCCCACCCCTATGGGATCCCTCACTATAGGACCCCCCCACCTCCATGGGACCCCCCCAAACTGGGACCCCCCCCTCATTGTCATGGGGACCCCAATGGGAACCCCTCAATATGGGACCCCCCCCATATGGTGCCCCCCCCCTAACCCCAATGGGACCCCAATGGGATCACCTCAATACGAGACCCCAATAATGGACCCCCCCCCCACCCCAATGGGATCACCCCAATATGGGATCCCAATATGGACCCCCCACCCCAATGGGGGATCCCAATATGGACCCCCCACCCCAATATGCGAACCCCCCCCCCCACCCCAATGGGGGACCCCCCCAGTGGGATCACCCCAATATGGGACCCCAATATGAGTTCCCAATATGGATCCCCCCAACCCCAATGGTATTACCCCAATACGGGACCCCAATATGGCCGCGGTGACCCCAATGTCAGCACATAGACAATAAAGTGTGGGGTGACAGCGGGGGCTGTGGGGTCTATAGGGTCTGTGGGTCTATAGGGTCTGTGGGTTCTATAGGGTCTATGGGGTCTATGGAGTCTGCGGAGTCTATGGGCTCTGTGGGATCTGTGGGGTCAATGGGCTTTATGTGATCTATGGGGTCAGTGGCATCAGTGGGGATCTATAGGGTCAGTGGGCTCTATGGGGTCTATGGGATCAATGGGGGCTCTATGGGGTCATTGGGATCAACGGGGGCTCTATGGGGTCATTGGGATCAACGGGGGCTCTGGGTTCTGTAGGGTCAGTGGGATCTATGGGGTCAGTGGGCTCTATGGGGTCAGTGGGATCTATGGGGTGAGTGGGCTCTATGGGGTCAGTGGGACCCATTGGGGCTCTATGGGGTCAGTGGGATCAATGGGGGCTGTATGGGGTCAGTGGGACCCATGGGGGCTCTATGGGGTCAGTGGGATCAATGGGGGCTCTATGGGGTCAATATGTTCTATGGGGTCAGTGGGCTCTATGGGGTCAGTGGGATCCATAGGGGCTCTATGGGGCCAATATGTTCTATAGGGTCAGTGGGATCCATGGGGGGCTCTATGGGGTCAGTGGGACCCATGGGGGCTCTATGGGGTCAGTGGGATCCATGGGGTCAGTGGGACCCATAGGGGCTCTATGGGGTCAGTGGGCTCTGTGGGATCAGTGTGGGGTTCTATGGGGTCAGTGGGATCAATGGGGTCAGTGGGACCCATGGAGGATCTATAGGGTCAGTGGGCTCTATGGGATCAGTGGGATCAATGGGGGCTCTATGGGGTCAGTGGGATCAATGGGGGCTCTGTAGAGTCAATATGTTCTATGGGGTCAGTGGGCTCTATGGGGTCTATGGGATCCATGGGGTCAGTGGGACCCATAGGGGCTCTATGGGGCCAATATGTTCTATAGGGTCAGTGGGATCCATGGCGGCTCTATGGGGTCAGTGGGATCAATGTGGGTTCTATGGGGTCAGTGGGACCCATGGAGGATCTATAGGGTCAGTGGGCTCTATGGGATCAGTGGGATCAATGAGGGCTCTATAGGGTCAATATGTTCTATGGAGTCAGTGGGATCAATGGGGTCAGTGGGACCCATAGGGGCTCTATGGGGCCAATATGTTCTATAGGGTCAGTGGGATCAATGGGGGCTCTATGGGGTCAGTGGGGCTCTAAGGGATCTGTGGGGGCTCTATAGGATCTGTGGGGCTCTATGGGATCTATGGGGCTCTATGGGATCTATGGGTGCTCTATGGGATTTGCGGGTGCTCTATGGGGTAAGTGAGGCTCTGTGGGATCTATGGGATCAGGTCACGTGGGAGGCAGCGAGGTCACGTGGGGGGGATGCGCCGTAGAGCTCATTGGCTTGCGTGTTCTCTTCTGCCCCCTGGCGGCCGCTGTCGGTACTGCAGCCACACTTAAGGTATAGTCCCCACATCAGCGCATGCGCAGTAGAGCTCATTCGCTTTCGTGTTCTCTACTGCCCCCTGGCGGCCGCTGTCGGTACTGCAGCCGCCCTTCAGGTGCACCCCCCCCCCCCCCCACATCAGCGCATGCGCAGTTGGTGGAAACGGGACCGCAGTCACAGTCGCAGAGGCGATGCGGACGATCCCCCCCCCCCCCTTTGAGAAAACAGAGCCCATTTGGGGCGAGAAACCCCCACTGTGAGGATTTCCTCTCCCTTTCCGCAATGCCGAACTCATTCTGAGGGAGAAAACCCGAATCCAGGAACACCAACCCCCTCCCCCCCCCCCCCATACCAAACCCCTCCCCCCCCCAGCTTTAAAAACGTGGAGCCCCTTTGGCAGAGCAAACCCGAATCTGAAGGTTCCCCTGCCCCTTTAAGAAAAAAACAATAGTCATTTTGGGGAGAAAAACGGGAATTCTGGGGAGATAACCCCTCCCTCCCCCCGTACTGCTATGGGGCGAAGGGAGGGAGCACCCAAAAACCACCGCCCCCCCGACCCAGGTGGGACTCGAACCCACAATACCCAGCTCCGGAGGCTGATGCCTTGTCCATTAGGCCACTGGGCCGCCACGTGATGCTGCTGCTGTTCCCATGGCCCCGTGTCGTTCTGGTGTGTCATTGTGTCGTTGTGTCATTGTGTTGTTGCGTTGTGTCATTGTGTCATCGTGTTGTGTTACTGTATTGTTGTGCCGACACTGAGCCGTGTTCTGTCACTGTGCTGTGTCGTCTTTGTGTCATTGTGTCGCCGTGTTGTGTTGTTGTGTCATTGTGTTGTGATGTCACTGCGTTGTTGTGTTGTGTCATTGTGTTGTCGTTGTGTCGTTGTGTTGTGTCATTGTGTTGTTGTTGTGTCGTTGTGTTGTGTCATTGTGTTGTGGTGTCACTGTGTCGTTGTGTTGTGTCATTGTGTCATTGTTGTGTCGTTGTGTTGTGTCATTGTGTTGTTGTTGTGTCGTTGTGTTGTGTCATTGTGTTGTTACGCCGACACTGAGTCGTGTTCTCTCACTGTGCTGTGTCGTCCTTGTGTCGTTGTGTCATTGTGTTGTGTTGTTGTGTCATTGTGTTGTTGTGTTGTCATTGCATTGTGTCATTGTTGTGTCATCGTGTTGTGTCATTGTGTTGTTGTGCCGACACTGAGTCGTGTTCTGTCACTGTGCTGTGTCGTCCTTGTGTCGTTGTGTCATTGTGTTGTGTTGTTGTGTCATTCTGTTGTGGTGTCACTGTGTTGTTGTGTCATTGTGTTGTTGTTGTGTCGTTGTGTCGTTGTTGTGTCGTTGTGTTGTGTTATTGTGTTGTTGTGCTGACACTGAGTCGTGTTCTCTCACTGTGCTGTGTCGTCCTTGTGTCATTGTATTGTGTTGTTGTGTCATTGTGTTGTTGTGTCGTCATTGTGTTGTGGTGTCACTGTGTTGTGTCATTGTGTCGTTGTTGTGTCGTTGTGTTGTGTTATTGTGTTGTTGTGCTGACACTGAGTCGTGTTCTCTCACTGTGCTGTGTCGTCCTTGTGTCGTTGTGTCACTGTGTTGTGTTGTTGTGTCACTGTGTCATTGTGTGGTTGTTGTGTCGTTGTTGTGTCATGTCAACATTGAGTTGTGTTGTGTCATGCTGTGTCGTCCTTGTGTCGTTGTGTCACTGTGTTGCTGTTGTGCTGTGTCATTGTGTCGTCATTGTGTTGTTGCGTTGTCATGTCATGTTGCGTCGTTGTGTCATTGGTGTGTCGTTGTGTCGTTGTGTCATCATCGAGTCGTGTCGTCGTGCTGTGTCGTCCTTGTGTTGTTGTGTTGTGTTGTTGTGTCCTCATTGTGTCGTTGTGTCGCTTTGTCATTGTGTCGTCATTGAGTCGTGTTGTGTCGTTGTGTCACCACCGTGCCATTGTGTCATTGTGTTGTGTTGTTGCGTCGTTGTGCGACATTGAGTCATGTTGTGTCGTTGTGTTGTTGCGTTGTTGTTGTTGTGTTGCATCATTGTGTCATTGTGTTGTCATTGAGTGGTGTTGTGTTGTTGTGTTGTGTTGTCGTTGTGTCATAGTGTCATTGTGTTGTCATTGAGTCGTGTTGTGTTGTTGCGTCGTCATTGTGTCATTGTGTTGTTGCGTTGTTGTTGTTGTGTTGCATCATTGTGTCATTGTGTCATTGTGTCGTCATTGAGTCGTGTTGTGTTGTTGTGTTGTTGTGTTGTTGTGTTGTTGTGTTGTTGTGTTGTTGTGTTGTTGTGTTGTCATTGTGTCATTGTGTTGTTGTGTTGTTGTTGTTGTGTTGCATCATTGTGTCATAGTGTCATTGTGTCGTCATTGAGTCATGCTGTGTTGTTGTGTTGTTGCGTCATCATTGTGTCATTGTGTTGTTGTGCTGTTGTGTTGCATCATTGTGTCATCGGTGTGTCATTGTGTCGTCATTGAGTCATGTTGTGTTGTTGTGTCGTTGTGTCATTGTGTCGTCATTGTGTCGTTGTGTTGTTGTGTCGTCATTGTGTCATTGTGTCGTCATTGAGTGGTGTTGTGTTGTTGTGTTGTGTCGTCACTGTGTCATAGTGTCATTGTGTCATTGTTGTGTTGTTGTGTCACCGCTGTGTTGTTGTGTCATTGTGTTGTGTTGTTGTGGTGTGTTGCGTTGTTGTGTGGTCGTTGTGTCATCATTGAGTTGTGTCGTTGTGTCGTGTTGTGTCGTTGTGTCGTGTTGTGTCATTGTGTGGTTGTTGTGTCCTCATTGTGTTGCCTTGTGTTGTTGTTGTGTTGTTGTGCTGTTGTGTTGTTGTGTTGTTGTGTTGTATTGTTGTGTCATGTTGTGTCATGGTGTCGTCATTGTGTTGTGTCGTTGTGTCGTTGTGTCATGGTGTCGTCATTGTGTCGTTGTTGTGTTGTTGTGTCACCGCTGTGTTGTTGTGTTGTTGTGTCACCGCTGTGTTGTTGTGTCATTGTGTTGTGTTGTTGTGGTGTGTTGCGTTGTTGTGTGGTTGTTGTGTCATCATTGAGTTGTGTCGTTGTGTCGTGTTGTGTTGTTGTGTCGTGTTGTGTTGTGTGGTTGTTGTGTCCTCATTGTGTTGCCTTGTGTTGTTGTTGTGTTGTTGTGCTGTTGTGTTGTTGTGTTGTTGTGTTGTATTGTTGTGTCATGTTGTGTCATGGTGTCGTCATTGTGCTGTGTCATTGTGCCATGGTGTCGTCATTGTGTTGTTGTTGTGTTGTTGTGTCACCGCTGTGTTGTTGTGTCATTGTGTCGTTGTGTCGTGTCGTTGTGTCATGGTGTCATAATTGAGTCGTGTTGTGTCGTTGTGATGTTGTGTCACTGTGTTGTGTCGCTGTGTCATTGTGTCGTTGTGTCATCACTGAGTCGTGTTGTGTTGTTGTGTCATCACTGTGTCGTTGTGTCGTTGTGTCGTGTTGTGTCGTGTTGCTGTGTCATTGTGTTGTGTCGTTGTGTTGCATCATTGTGTTGTGTCGTTGTGTTGCTGTGTCATTGTGTTGTGTCGTTGTGTCGTGTTGTGTCGTGTTGCTGTGTCATTGTGTTGTGTGGTTGTGTTGCTGTGTCATTGTGTTGTGTCGTTGTGTTGCATCATTGTGTTGTGTGGTTGTGTTGCTGTGTCATTGTGTTGTGTCGTTGTGTTGCATCATTGTGTTGTGTCGTTGTGTTGCTGTGTCATTGTGTTGTGTCGTTGTGTTGTGTCGTTGTGTCACGGTGTCATCACTGAGTCGTGTTGTGTCGTTGTGACGTTGTGTGGCTGCGTTGTGTCTCCGCGTCATTGTGTCGTTGCGTTGTGCTGTGTTGTTGTGTCATTGTGGCGCGGTGTGTCGTTGTGATGTCGTGTCGCTGCGTTGTGCCTCTGTGTCATTGCGTTGCGTCGTTGTGTTGTTGTGTCGTTGTGTCATCACTGGTGACATCCCATATTCTAGATCCCCCACACCCCATACCCCCACACCCCACATCCCACACCCCACATCCCATCCCCCATAACCCTACACCCCACCTCCCACACCCCACACCCCAACACCCCACACCCCACACCCCACACCCCACATCCCATCCCTCACACCCCCACACCCCACACCCCATGCCCCACATCCCCACACCCCACACCCCACATCCCAACCCCCATAACCCCACACCCCACATCCCACACCCCACACCCCCACACCCCACATCTCATCCCCCATCCCCCACACCCCACACCCCACACCCCATACCCCACACCCCCACATCCCATCCCCCATCACCCTACACCCCACACCCCACACCCCACAGCCCCACAACCCACACCCCACATTCCATCCCCCATAACCCTACACCCCACACCCCACACCCTCACACCCCATAAATCCACACCCCAACACCCCACACCCCCACATCCCACACCCCACACCCCACGCCCAACACCCCACACCCCACACCCCACATCTCATCCCCCATCCCCCCACAACCCCACACCCCACACCCCCACACCCCACATCCCACACCCCACATCCCATGCCCCACACCCCAACACCCCACACCCCACGCCCCACACCCCCACACCCCAACACCCCAACACCCCAACACCCCAACACCCCATAACCCCGCACCCCACAATTGGAACTGAAGCTAATAAATCAAACAGACACACCCGTGGGGTGGGAGGGTTGACACGCGTGGATGGGAGATAGTCACCCGTGGGGTGGGGTTTACACGAGTGGGGGAGGGACAGGGGCATATGGGGGGGGGGGGGAGGGGTGACACGCGTGGGTGGGAGATAGTCACCCGTGGGGGAGGGGGCGACACGAGTGGGGGAGGGGCAGAGACACCCGTGGGGTGGGAGGGGTGACGTGCGTGGGTGGGACGGGGGCACTAGTGGGTGGGACCTGTCACCCGTGGGTGGGAGCTGTCACGCGTGGGGTGGGAGGGGTGACGTGCGTGGGTGGAACGGTGGCACGCGTGGGTGTGTCCTGAGCACCCATGGGTGCTCCCTGGGTTGGCACACGTGGCTCAGAGCAACGGGCAATGTCCACAGTGCAGCCACGTGGATCGTGGGGAGGGGGGGACAGTGGCACCCGTGGGGGTGGTTCTGACACCCGTGGGGGGGCCTGACACGCGTGGGTGCGTCCGGAGCACCCATGGGTGCTCCCTAGATTCACACACGTGGCTCAGAGCCAAGCGCAGTGCTCCCTCTGCAGTCTCGAGTGGGGAGGAACCAGGGGGTGGGGGGGCGTCACAGTGCAGTGTCACCCGTGGGGGGGGCCTGACACGCGTGGGTGTGCCCTGAGCACCCATGGGTGCTCCCTAGATTCACACACGTGGCTCAGAGCCAGGTGCAGTGCTCCCTCTGCAGTCTCGAGTGGGGAGGAACCAGGGGGTGGGGGGTGTATCACAGTACAGTGTCACCCGTGGGTGGGTCTGACACCCGTGGGGTGGTCCTTAGCACCCGTGGGTGCTCTCTAGGTTCACACACGTGGATCAGAGCCAGGTAAAGTGCGCCCTCTGCAGTCTCGAGTGGGGAGGATCCAGGGGGTAGGGGGGGTCACAATACAGCGTCACCCGTGGGTGGGTCAGTGACACCCGTGGGGGGTCCTGACACGCGTGGGTGTGTCCTCAGCACCCATGGGTGCTCCCTGGGTCCGCACACGTGGCTCAGATCCACGGGCAATGTCCACAGTGCAGCCACGTGGATCGTGGGGAGGGGGGACAGTGGCACCCGTGGGGGTGGTTCTGACACCCGTGGGGGGCCCTGACACGCGTGGGTGTGTCCTGAGCACCCATGGGTGCTCCCTAGATTCACACACGTGGCTCAGAGCCAGCTACAGTGCTCCCACTGCAGTCTCGAGTGGGGAGGAACCAGGGGGTGGGGGGTGTATCACAGTACAGTGTCACCCGTGGGTGGGTCTGACACCCGTGGGGTGGTCCTTAGCACCCGTGGGTGCTCTCTAGGGTCACACACGTGGATCAGAGCCAGGTAAAGTGCGCCCTCTGCAGTCTCGAGTGGGGAGGAACCAGGGGGTAGGGGGGCGTCACAATACAGCGTCACTTGTGGGTGGGTCAGTGACACCCGTGGGGGGGCCTGACACTCGTGGGTGTGCCCTGAGCACCCATGGGTGCTCCCTGGGTCCGCACACGTGGCTCAGATCCACGGGCAATGTCCACAGTGCAGCCACGTGGATCGTGGGGAGGGGGGACAGTGGCACCCGTAGAGGGGGCAGTGACACCCGTGGGTGGGACAGTGACACCCGTGGGTGGGTCCTGAGCACCCATGGGTGCTCCGTGTGCCCTGCACGTGACTCGTGCTGGAGTGCAACGTTCACGCCGCAGCCACGTGGGTGGGGCTCGTGGGAGTGCCACCCGTGGAATTGGGGGAGGGGAAGGGTGCTTCGTGGCACCCACGGGTGCACCCGGCACCTATAGGGGCGTGTCCGGCACCCATGGGTGCTCCCGGTGTCCGTGTGCAGAGTTCACGCCTCGAGGGGGGGGGAGAGGGGGAAAAGGGGACACATGGGACAGCAATGGGGACAGTGTCACCCTATGAGGGGATCCCAGTCCCTATAGGCTCAGTGCCACCCCATGGGGGGGTCCCAGCACCCATGGGTGCTCCTTGCAGTGTACGATCAGCCCAGCACCCATGGGTGCTCCCTGCTGCCATCCCTATGGCCCACAAGGGAGCGTGACACCTATAGGATCACAATGGGGACAGTGTCACTCTATAGAGGGGGGGTCCCAGTCCCTATAAGCGCAGTGCCACCCTATAGGGGGGTCCCAGCACCCATGGGTGCTCCTTGCAGTGTACAATCAGTCCAGCACCCATGGGTGCTCCCTGCTGCCATCCCTATAGCCCACAAGGGAGCGTGACACCTATAGGATCGCAACGGGGACAGTGTCACCCTACAGAGGGGGGGATCCCAGTCCCTATAGGTGCAGTGCCACCCCATGGGGGGGTCCCAGCACCCATGGGTGCTCCCGGTCCCTCGGGGTGAACCCTGGGAATGGTTAACCCGGTGCAATCTGCAGCGGAGCCAATCACCGCCGCCGGCCCCGCACCGCTTATTACGGCCCCGCAGCGGCAACTCTGCTCCACTGCGGGGTGGCACTGCGGGGTGGCACTGCGGGGTGGCACTCAGGTGGCACTTCGGGGGGGCATTTTGGGGTGGCACTTCGGGGTGGCCCTCGGGTGACACTTCGGGTGCCCTAGGGTGGCACTTTGGGGTGGCACTTTGGGGTGGCACTTCGGGTGCCCTAGGGTGTCACTCTGGGGTGACACTTTGGGGTGGCACTTTGGGGTGGCACTTCGGGTGCCCTAGGGTGTCACTTTGGGGTGTCACTTTGGGGTGGCCCTCAGGTGGCACTTCAGGGTGTCACTTCAGGGTGGCCCTAGGGTGGCACTTTGGGTGCTCTCGAGTGTCACTTCGGGGTGTCACTTCGGGGTGACACTTTGGGGTGGCACTTTGGGGTGGCACTTCGGGGTGGCCCTAGGGTGGCACTTTGGGTGCTCTCGAGTGTCACTTCGGGGTGTCACTTCGGGGGTGACACTTTGGGGTGTCACTTCGGGGTGGCACTTCGGGGTGGCCCTAGGGTGGCACTTTGGGTGCTCTCGAGTGTCACTTCGGGGTGTCACTTCGGGGTGACACTTCGGGGTGGCACTTTGGGGTGTCACTTCGGGGTGACACTTCGGGGTGGCACTTTGGGGTGGCACTTCGGGTGCCCTAGGGTGTCACTTTGGGGTGACACTTTGGGGTGACACTTTGGGGTGGCCCTCAGGTGACACTTCGGGTGCCCTAGGGTGGCACTTTGGGTGCCCTCGAGTGTCACTTTGGGGTGTCACTTCGGGGTGGCACTTTGGGGTGGCCCTCAGGTGACACTTTGGGTGCCCTAGGGTGTCACTTTGGGGTGTCACATTGGGGTGTCACCTCGGGGTGGCCCTCAGGTGACACTTCGGGTGCCCTAGGGTGGCACTTGGGGTGCCCTCGAGTGCCACCACGGCATCCGTGGGGTGACCCTGTCCCCCCCCCCCCCCACGCAGATGATGTCGCGGTGGGCGCTGTTGGTGACGGCGATGGTGACGGCGGCGGTGACATCGGGGGACGTGGGGACGGCGTCGGCGTGGACACCGCGTGACGGCGTCGGGGCCCTCGTGGGCAGCGCCGGGGACCGTGCGCAGCGCCGGGCAGTGCCGTGCGGAGAGGTGAGCGCCGTGCGGAGAGAGGGGGAGGGCACCCATGGGTGCTGGGGGGGGGGAGGGGAGGGGGGGGGAAGGGCGAAGTCCGGCGCTCTGTGGGTGCGGCGCTGCGGTGTTTCCTTATGGCGTCCAAAGGGCGAGCGGTGGGGGTAAAGGTGTGCCACGGAGCCCTGTGGGGCCCTATGGCACCCTATGGATCCATAGGGCACCCTGTGGGGCCCTGTGGCATCCTATGGATGCCTGTGGAGCCCTATGGATCCCTATGGCACCCCATGGAGCCCTATGGCACCCTATGGATCACTATGGCACCCTATGGATCCCTATGGCACCCTGTGGGTCCCTACGGCACCCTATGGCACCCTATGGATCCCTATGGCACCCTATGGATCACTATGGCACCCTGTGGGTCCCTACGGCACCCTATGGCACCCTATGGATCCCTATGGCACCCTATGGATCACTATGGCACCCTATGGATCCCTATGGCACCCTGTGGGTCCCTACGGCACCCTATGGCACCCTATGGATCCCTATGGCACCCTATGGATCCCTATGCCGCTCTATGGATCCCTATGACACCCTGTGGGTCCCTATGGCACCCTAGGGATCACTATGGCACCCTGTGAGTCCCTATGGGTCCTATGGCACCCTAAGGATCCCTATGGCACCCTAAGGATCCCTACGGGACCCTATATATCCCTATGGCACCCTGTGGGTCCCTATGGCACCCTAAGGATCCCTATGGCAGCCTGTGGGGCCCTATGGCACCCTATGGATCCCTGTGGGGCCTTATGGCACCCTAGGGATCACTATGGCACCCTGTGGGTTCCTATGGGTCCCTATGGGTCCCTATGGCACCCTGTGGGTCCCTATGGGTCCCTATGGATCCCTATGGCACCCCACGGATCCCTATGGCACCCTGTGGATCCCTATGCACCCTATGGATCCCTATGGTGTCCTAAGGATCCCTAAGGCACATTAAGGCACCCTATGGATCCCTATGGCACCCTGTGGGTCCCTATGGATCCCTATGGATCGCTATGGCACCCTATATATCCCTATGGCACCCTATGGATCCCTATGGCAGCCTGTGGATCCCTAGGGCACTCTGTGGGGCCCTATGGAACCCTATAGATCCCTGTGGGGTCCTATGGCACCCTATGGATCAGTATGGCACCCTGTGGGTCCCTATGGAACCCTATGGATCACTATGGCACCCTATGTATAACTATGGCACCCTATATCCCTATGGCACCCTGTGGATCCCCATGGCACCCTATGGATCCCTATGCCGCTCTATGGATCCCTATGACACCCTGTGGGGCCCTATGGCACCCTATGGATGCCAATGGAGCCCTGTGGGTCCCTATGGCACCCTATGGATCTCAATGGCACCCCATGGAGCCCTATGGCACCCTATGGATCACTATGGCACCCTGTGGGTCCCTATGGAACCCTATGGGTCCCTATGGCACCCTATATATCCCTATGGCACCCTGTGGGTCCCTATGGAGCCCTATGGCACCCCATGGAGCCCTATGGCACCCTAAGGATCCATAGGGCAGCCTGTGGGTCCCTATGGCACCCTATGGATCCCTATGGCAGCCTGTGGGGCCCCATGGCACCCTATGGATCCCTATGGCACCCCATGGATCCCTATGGCACCCTATGGATCCCTATGGCACCCCATGGGTCACTATGGCACCCTATGGATCCCTATGGCACTCTGTAGGGCCCAATGGAGCCCTATGGGTCCCTATGGCACCCTATATATCCATATGGCACCCTAAGGGTCCATAGGGCACCCTAAGGGTCCATAGGACACCCTAAGGATCCCTATGGCACCCTATGGATCCCTATGGCACCCCATGGGTCACTATGGCACCCAATGGATCCCTATGGCAGCCTATGGAGCCCTACGGAGCCCTATATATCCTTACGGAGCGCTATGGAGCCCTATGGCACCCTATGGATCCCTATGGTGCCCTATGGATCCCTATGGCACCCTATATATCCCTATGGCGCCCTATGGATCCCTATGGCGCCCTATGGATCACTATGGCACCCTGTGTGTCCCCATGGAGCCCTATCACACCCTGTGGGTTTTTATGGAACCCTATGGATCCCTATGGCACCCCATGGGTCCCTATGGCACCCTATGGATCCCTATGGCACTCTGTAGGGACCAATGGAGCCCTATGGGTCCCTATGGCACCCTATGTATCCATATGGCACCCTAAGGGTCCATAGGGCACCCTAAGGGTCCATAGGACACCCTAAGGATCCCTATGGCACCCTATGGATCCCTATGGCACCCCATGGGTCACTATGGCACCCAATGGATCCCTATGGCAGCCTATGGAGCCCTACGGAGCCCTATATATCCTTACGGAGCGCTATGGAGCCCTATGGCACCCTATGGATCCCTATGGTGCCCTATGGATCCCTATGGCACCCTATATATCCCTATGGCGCCCTACGGATCCCTATGGCGCCCTATGGATCACTATGGCACCCTGTGTGTCCCTATGGAGCCCTATCACACCCTGTGGGTTTTTATGGAACCCTATGGATCCCTATGGCACCCCATGGGTCACTATGGCACCCTATGGATCCCTATGGCACTCTGTAGGGCCCAATGGAGCCCTATGGGTCCCTATGGCACCCTATGTATCCATATGGCACCCTAAGGGTCCATAGGGCACCCTAAGGGTCCATAGGACACCCTAAGGATCCCTATGGCACCCTATGGATCCCTATGGCACCCCATGGGTCACTATGGCATCCTATGGATCCCTATGGCAGCCTATGGAGCCCTACGGAGCCCTATATATCCTTACGGAGCGCTATGGATCCCTATGGCACCCTATGGATCCCTATGGCACCCTATGGGTCCCTATGACACCCTGTGGGGCCCTATGGCACCCTATGGATCACTATGGCACCCTGTGGGTCCCTATGGGTCCATAGGTCACCCTAAGGATCCCTATGGCACCCTAAGGATCCCTATGGAACCCTATATATCCCTATGGCACCCTTTGGACCCTATGGCACCGTAAGGATCCCTATGGTACCCTAAGGATCCCTATGGCACCATAAGGATCCCTATTGCACCCTAAGGATCCCTATGGCTGCCTGTGGGGCCCTATGGCACCCTATGGATCCCTGTGGGGCCCTATGGCACCCTAGGGATCACTATGGCACCCTGTGGGATCCTATGGGCCTCTATGGGTCCCTATGGCACCCTATGGATCCCTATGGCACTCTAAGGATCCCTATGGCACCCTATGGATCCCTATGGCATCCTATATATCCCTATGGCACCCCATGGGTCCCTATGGCATCCTATGGATCCCTATGGCACTCTAAGGATCCCTATGGCACCCTATGGATCCCTATGGCATGCTGTGGATCCCTATGGCACCCTATGGATCCCTATGGCACCCTGTGAGTCCCTATGGATCCCTATGGATCGCTATGGCACCCTATATATCCCTATGGCACCCTATGGATCCCTATGGCACCCTGTGGATCCCTGGGGTACTCTGTGGGGCCCTATGGCACCCTATAGATCCCTGTGGGGCCCTATGGCACCCTATGGATCACTATGGCACCCTGTGGGTCCCTATGGATCCCTATGGATCCCTGTGGCACCCTATATATAACTATGGCACCCTATATCCCTATGGCACCCTGTGGATCCCCATGGCACCCTATGGATCCCTATGCCGCTCTATGGATCCCTATGACACCCTGTGGGGCCCTATGGCACCCTATGGATGCCAATGGAGCCCTGAGGGTCCCTATGGCACCCTATGGATCTCAATGGCACCCCATGGAGCCCTATGGCACCCTATGGATCACTATGGCACACTGTGGGTCCCTATGGAACCCTATGGGTCCCTATGGCACCCTATATATCCCTATGGCACCCCGTGGGTCACTATGGAACCCTATGGGTCCCTATGGCACCCTATATATCCCTATGGCACCCCATGGAGCCCTATGGCACCCTAAGGATCCATAGGGCAGCCTGTGGGTCCCTATGGCACCCTATGGATCCCTATGGCAGCCTGTGGGGCCCCATGGCACCCTATGGATCCCTATGGCACCCCATGGATCCCTATGGCACCCTATGGATCCCTATGGCACCCCATGGATCCCTATGGCACCCTATGGATCCCTATGGCACTCTGTAGGGCCCAATGGAGCCCTATGGGTCCCTATGGCACCCTATATATCCATATGACACCCTAAGGGTCCATAGGACACCCTAAGGATCCCTATGGCACCCTATGGATCCCTATGGCACCCTATGGATCACTATGGCACCCCATGGGTCACTATGGCACCCTATGGATCCCTATGGCACTCTGTAGGGCCCAATGGAGCCCTATGGGTCCCTATGGCACCCTATATATCCGTATGACACCCTAAGGGTCCATAGGGCACCCTAAGGGTCCATATGACACCCTAAGGATCCCTATGGCACCCTATGGATCCCTATGGCACCCTATGGATCACTATGGCACCCCATGGGTCACTATGGCACCCTATGGATCCCTATGGCGCCCTATGGATCCCTAGGCACCCTACATATCCCTATGGCGCCCTATGGATCCCTATGGTGCCCTATGGATCCCATTAGTGGAGGCGCTAATGACGTCACCCAACAGACCGGAAATGACATCATCGATGGCGTCATCGAAGGACCCGTCAGCGGCGGCGTCGATGACGTCACCCACGAAGCCGTCCGACGGACCGGAAATGACATCATCGATGACGTCATCAAAGGGGCCATCGGCGGTGTCGTTCGTGGACGCGCTGATGACGTCACCGACCAGACCGGAAGTGACGTCATCGATGACGTCATCAAAGAAAACACAGGCGGGCGCGTCGGTGACGTCACGAGTGATGCCAGCCAACAGACCGGAAGTGATGGTATCGATGACGTCATCGGCGGGATTGCCGAGAAAAGCGTTAATGACGTCACTGATGAGGAGACCGTGAGTGGGGGCACCATCCGGTGGTCACGTGACCTGGGGGGGGTGACACGGGGCTCTGTCGGGTGGTCACGTGACCTGGGGGGGGGGGGAGGGGACACGGGGCTCTGTCGGGTGGTCACGTGACCTAGGGGGGTGGCACAGGGGAGCCGGTTCGTGGTCATGTGACCTGGGGGGGGGGCTGACACGGGGCGCCGGTTGGTGGTCACATGACCTACAGAGGTGTTATGTGGCATCATTATGTGGTCACGTGATCCCATGTTCCCCCAACCCCATAACCCCGACCCCATATCCCCCCCTGACCCCATATCCCTGACCCTATATCCCTGACCCCAAATGCCCCTGTCCCCATAACCCCGACCCCATATCCCCCCCTGACCCCATATCCCTGACCCTATATCCCTGACCCCAAATGCCCCTGTCCCCATAACCCCGACCCCATATCCCCCCCTGACCCCATATCCCTGACCCTATATCCCTGACCCCAAATGCCCCCGTCCCCATAACCCCGACCCCATATCCCCCCCTGACCCCATATCCCATCTGACCCCATAACCCCGACCCCATATCCCCCCCTGACCCCATATCCGTGATCCTATATCCCTGACCCCAAATGCCCCCGTCCCCATAACCCCGACCCCATATCCCCCCCTGACCCCATATCCCATCTGACCCCATAACCCTGACCCCATATCCCCCCTGACCCCATATCCCTGACCCTATATCCCTGACCTCATATCCCCCCTTGACCCCATATCCCTGACCCCATAGCGCCTCCCCGACACCATTACCCCAACCCCATAACTCTGACCCCATAACCCCCTCTGACCCCATATCCCCCCCTGACCCCATATCCCATCTGACCCCAAAATCTCTGACCCCATATCCCCCCCTGACCCCATATCCCATCTGACCCCATATCCCTGACCCCGTATCGCCTCCCCAACCCCATAACCCCAACCCCATAACTCTGACCCCATATCCCCGACCCTATATCCCCCCTTGACCCCATATCCCTGACCCCATATCCCCCCCGACCCCATATCCCTGACCCTATATCCCTGACCCCATATCACCTCCCCGACCCCATAACCCCAACCCCATAACTCTGACCCCATATCCCCCTGACCTCATAACTTCCCCTGACCTCATAAACCACCCCAACCCCATAAGTCCCTCTGACCCCATAAACCTCCCCTGACCCCATATCCCCCCTTTGACCCCATATCCCTGACTCCGTATCCCTGACCCCATATCCCTGACCCCATATCCCCCCGTTGACCCCATATCCCTTACCCCATATCCCCCCCTGACCCCATATCCCCGACCCCATATCCCTTACCCCATATCCCCCCCTGACCCCATATCCCCGACCCCATATCCCTTACCCCATATGCCCCCCTGACCCCATATCCCCGACCCCATATCCCTGACCCCATATCCTCCCCTGATCCCATATCCCTGACCCTATATCCCTGATCCCATATCCCTGACCCCATATCCCTGACCCCATATCCCTGACCCCATAACCCTGATCCCATATCCTCCCTCGACCCCATATCCCCGACCCCATATCCCCCCCTGTCCCATATCCTCCCTGACCCCCTATCCCTGACCCCATATCCCTGACCCTATATCCCTGACCTCATATCACCTCCCCGACCCCATAACCCCAACTCCATAACTCTGACCCCATATCCCCCTGACCCCATAACTTCCCCTGACCTCATAAACCACCCCAACCCCATAAATCCCTCTGACCCCATAAACCTCCCCTGACCCCATATCCCTGACCCCATATCCCCCCGTTGACCCCATATCCCTGACTCCGTATCCCTGACCCCATATCCCTGACCCCATATCCCCGACCCCATATCCCTGACCCCATATAACCCCCGGACCCCATATCCCCGACCCCATAACCCTGACCCCATATCCCTGACCCCATATCCTCCCCTGATCCCATATCCCTGACCCCATATCCCCCCCTGATCCCATATCCCTGACCCTATATCCCTGACCCTATATCCCTGACCCCATATCGCCTCCCCGACCCCATAACCCCAACCCCATAACTCTGACCCCATATGCCCCCCTCTAGGCTGCCTCTAGGGAGCACTATGGGGCCGCCTATGGGGTCGACTATGGGATCGACTTTGTGGCCGACTATGGGGTCGGCAACGGGACCGACTATGGGGTCGGCAATGGGACCGACATTGGGAACGGGGGAACGGAGCTGAGCATGCTGCACCGTGAGTGCTTATGGGGTGAAGGGGTGGGGGGTTATGGGGTTGGGGGGCTTTATGGGGTCAGAGGTTACAGGGAGGGGGGTTATGGGGTCGGGGTTATGGGGTCTTTTATGGGGTGGGGGGATTTATGGGGTCAGAGGTTATGGGGAGGGGGGTTATGAGGTCAGGGTTATGGGGTTGGGGTTATGAGGTGGGAGGGGATATGGGGTGTGTGGGTTATGGGGTGGGGAGTTATGGGGTTTGGGGCTTTATGGGGTCAGAGGTTATGGGGAGGGGCATTATGGGGTCAGAGGTTATGGGGAGGGGCATTATGGGGTTGGGGTTATGGGGTGAGAGGGTTTATGGGGTGTTTTATGGGGTGAGGGGTTATGGGGTTTGGGGCTTTATGGGGTCATAGGTTATGGGGAGGGGGGTTATGGGGTCAGGGGTTATAGGGTGAGAGGGGTTATGGGGTCGGGGTTATGGGGTCGGAGTTATGGGGTCTTTTATGGGGTGGGGGGTTATGGGGTTGGGGGTCTTTATGGGGTCATAGGTTATGGGGAGGGGGTTTATGGGGTCAGGGGTTATAGGGTGAGAGGGGTTTTGGGGTCGGGGTTATGGGGTCTTTTATGGGGTGGGGGGTTATGGGGTTGGGGGTCTTTATGGGGTCAGAGGTTATGGGGAGGGGCATTATGGGGTGGGAGGGGATATGGGCGGGAGGGGATATGGGGTGTGTGGGTTATGGGGTCAGGGTTATGGGGTGGGAGGGTTATGGGGTGTTTTATGGGGTGTGAGTCAGCGTCCCTGTGAGCGCCCCATCCCCCAGCCATTGACCCCCTGCACTTTGCCCCCTGATCCCTTGCCCTTTGACCCCTGACCCTCTGCCCCCTGACCCTTTGCCCTTTGACCCCTTTGCCCCCTGACCCCATGACCCTTAGCCCCTTGACCCTCTAACCCCCTGACCCTTTGCCCTTTGACCCCTTTGCCCTTTGACCCCTTTGCCCCCTGACCCCGTGACCCCCCACCCTTTGCCCCCTGACCCTCTAACCCCCTGACCCTCTGCCCCCTGACCCCTGTGCCCTTTGCCCTTTGACCCCTTTGCCCCCTGAGCCCCCCACCCTTTGCCCCCTGACCCTCTAACCCCCTGACCCTTTGCCCTTTGACCCCTTTGCCCTTTGACTCCTTAGCCCCCTGACCCTTAGCCCCCTGACCCCATTCCCTTTGACCCCTGACCTCCTAATCCCTTGTCCCTTTGCCCCCTGACCCCCATGCCCTTTGACCCCTGACCCTCTGCCCCCTTATGCCCCACCCTTTGCCCCTGACTCTTTGCCCCCTGACCCTTTGCCCTTTGACCCCTTTGCCCTTTGACTCCTTTGTCCCCTGACCCCTGACACTTAGCCCCCTGACCCCCTAACGCCCTGACCCTTTGCCCCCTGACTCTCTGCCCCCTGACCCCTCTGCCCCCTGACCCCTTGACCCTTTGCCCTTTGACCCCTTTGCCCCCTGACCCCCTGAGCCCCCCACCCTTTGCCCCCTGACCCCCTAACCCCTGACCCTTTGCCCTTTGCCCCCTTTGCCCCCTGACCCCTGACCCTTAGCCCCCTGACCCCCTAACGCCCTGACCCCCTGACCCCATGCCCTTCTCCCCCGACCCCCCATGCCCCCTGACCCCCTGACCCCGTGCCCTCTGACCCCGTGCCTTTTGCCCCCTGACCCCCATGCCCTTTGACCCCTGACCCTCCACCCCCTGACCCGGTGCCCTTTGCCCCCTGACCCTCGTGCCCCCTGACCCCGTGCCCTTTGCCCCCTGACCCTCTGCCCCCTGACTCCTGTGCCCTTAGCTCCCTGACCTTAGCCCCCTGACCCCCTGACCCCGTGCCCTCTGACCCCGTGCCCTTTGACCCCAGGCTCCCTGCTGGCGGTGCTGTCGGCGCTGCTGATCTCGGCGCTGTCTCCCTTGGGCGCCGCGGTGCTGCTGTGCGGGCGCTGCCCGACGCTGCAGTGGGCACTGCTGCAGCTGCTGTTGGCCCTGGGAGCCGGGGCGCTGAGCGGGGACGCCGTGCTGCACCTCCTGCCACAGGTACACGCGTGGGGCACGCGTGGCAAGGACGCGGGGGGGGGATGGGGGAGGGGCGTGGGGGGGGAGGGGGAGGGAGTGGGTGCAGGTGTGGGCATATGTGTGGTCATATGTGTGGGCATGGGTGTGGAGATAGGTGTGGTCATATGTGTGGGCATATGTGTGGGTATATGTGTGGTCATACGTGTGGTCGTACGTGTGGTCATATATGTGGTCATATATGTGGGCATGGATATGGTCATATGTGTGGTTATAGCTGTGGTCATACGTGTGGTCATAGGTGTGGGCATAGCTGTGGGCATGGATATGGTCATATGTGTGGTCACATGTGTGGTCATACGTATGGTCATATGTGTGGTCATGTGTGGTGTCATATATGTGGACATACATGTGGGCATGGATATGTGCTCATATGTGTGGTTATAGCTGTGGTCACATGTGTGGTCATGTGTGGTCACATGTGTGGTCATATATGTGGTCATATGTGTGGTCATACATGTGGTCACATGTGTGGGTATATGTGTGGGCATACGTGTGGTCATATGTGGTGTCATATATGTGGTCATACATGTGGGCATGGATATGGTCATATGTGTGGTCATACATGTGGGCATATGTGTGGCCATATGTGGTGTCATATACGTGGGCATTGGTGTGGTCATATGTGTGGCTATAGCTGTGGTCATATGTGTGGTCATATGTGTGGTCAGACATGTGGGCATTGGTGTGGTCATACATGTGGGCATTGGTGTGGTCATACATGTGGTCACATGTGAGGTCATATATGTGGTCATAAGTGTGGTCATACGTGTGGTCGTACGTGTGGTCATATATGTGGTCATACATGTGGGCACATGTGTGGTCATATATGTGGGCACATGTGTGGTCATATATGTGGGCATGGATATGGTCATATGTGTGGTTATAGCTGTGGTCATACGTGTGGTCATAGGTGTGGGCATAGCTGTGGGCATGGATATGGTCATATGTGTGGTCACATGTGTGGTCATACGTATGGTCATATGTGTGGTCATCTGTGGTGTCATATATGTGGTCATACATGTGGTCATATGTGGTGTCATGTATGTGGACATACATGTGGGCATGGATATGTGCTCATATGTGTGGTTATAGCTGTGGTCATATGTGTGGGTATACGTGTGGTCACATGTGTGGTCACATATGTGGTCATATCTGTGGTCATACGTGTGGGCATATGTGTGGTCATACGTGTGGGCATATGTGGTGTCATATACGTGGTCATACATGCGGGCATGGATATGGTCATATGTGTGGTCATACATGTGGGCATATGTGTGGTCATGGATGTGGTCATAGGTGTGGTAATATGTGTGGTCATACATGTGGGCACACGTGTGGTCATATATGTGGGCATGGATATGGTCATATGTGTGGTTATAGCTGTGGTCACATGTGTGGTCATATGTGTGGTCATACGTGTGGTCATACGCGTGGTCATATGTGTGGTCATATGTGTGGTCATATGTGTGGGCATTGGTGTGGTCATACATGTGGTCACATGTGAGGTCATATATGTGGTCATACATGTGGTCATATGTGGTGTCATATACGTGGTCATACGTGTGGGCATGGATGTGGGCATACGTGGTGTCATATATGTGGTCACATATGTGGTCATACGTGTGGTCACAGGTGGTATCATGCATGTGGTCACACATGTGGGCATACATGTGGGCATAGGTGGTGTCATATGTGGTCATACGTGTGGGCATAGGTGGTGTCATACATGCAAACATGGATGTGGTCACACGTGTGATCATATATGTGGGTGTAGGTGATGTCATACGTGTGGGCACAGATGTGGTATCACACATGTGGTCATACATGTGGGCATAGGTGACGTCATACGTGTGCTCGTGGGTGTGGACACACATGTGGTCATACGTGTGGGTACAGATGTGGTCATACGTGTGCTCCTGGGTGAGGTCATACGTGTGGCCATACGTGTGGTCATGTATGTGGTCATACATGTGGACATCGGTGACGTCATACGTGTGGCCATGGGTGTGGACATGGATGAGGTCATACGTGTGGTCCTGGGTGAGGTCATACATGTGGACATACATGTGGTCATACGTGTTGGTATGGGTGTGGACATACATGAGGCCATACGTGTGGTCATGTATGTGGTCATACATGTGGACATTGGTGACGTCATACGTGTGGCCATGGGTGTGGTCATACATGAGGTCACACATGTGGTCATACATGTGGTCACAGGTGGTATCATACGTGTGGTCACACATGTGGGCATACATGTGGGCATAGGTGGTGTCATACATGCGGTCATACGTGTGGGTACAGATGTGATCATGGATGTGGTCATACGTGTGGGCACATGTGTGGGCACAGGCGGTGTCATACATGCAAACATGGATGTGGACACACATGTGGTCATATATGTGGGCATAGGTGGTGTCATACGTGTGCTCATGGGTGTGGACATACGTGTGGTCATACGTGTGGTCCTGGGTGAGGTCATACGTGTGGGCTTAGGTGTGGACACACATGTGGTCACACGTGTGGTCATTTATGTGGTCATACATGAGGTCAGACGTGTGAGGACATGTGTGGACATTGGTGTGGTCATACATGCGGTCATATATGTGCTCATACGTGTGGGCACAGGTGGCATCATACGTGTGGTCACACATGTGGGTGTACATGTGGGTGTACATGTGGGCATTGGTGTGGTCATACGTGTGCTCATGGGTGTGGACACACGTGTGGTCATACGTGTGGGTACAGATGTGGTCATACGTGTGCTCCTGGGTGAGGTCATACGTGTGGCCATACGTGTGGTCATGTATGTGGTCATACGTGTGGACATTGGTGACGTCATACGTGTGGCCATGGGCGTGGACATGGATGAGGTCATACGTGTGGTCCTGGGTGAGGTCATACATGTGGACATTGGTGATGTCATACGTGTGGTCATGGGTGTGGTCATACATGAGGTCACACATGTGGGCATACATGTGGGCATAGGTGGTGTCATACGTGTGCTCATGGGTGTGGACATACATGAGGTCATACGTGTGGTCCTGGGTGAGGTCATACGTGTGGGCTTAGGTGTGGACACACATGTGGTCACACGTGTGGTCATTTATGTGGTCATACATGAGGTCAGACGTGTGAGGACATGTGTGGACATTGGTGATGTCATACATGCGGTCATATATGTGCTCATACGTGTGGGCACAGGTGGTATCATACATGTGGTCATACATGTGGGCATTGGTGTGGTCATACGTGTGCTCATGGGTGTGGACACACGTGTGGGTCATACGTGTGGGTACAGATGTGGTCATACGTGTGCTCCTGGGTGAGGTCATACGTGTGGCCATACGTGTGGTCATGGATGTGGTCATACATGTGGACATCGGTGACGTCATACGTGTGGCCATGGGTGTGGACATGGATGAGGTCATACGTGTGGTCCTGGGTGAGGTCATACATGTGGACATACATGTGGTCATACGTGTGGTCATACATGAGGTCATACATGTGGGTAAGGGTGTGGACATACATGAGGCCATACGTGTGGTCATGTATGTGGTCATACGTGTGGACATCGGTGACGTCATACGTGTGGCCATGGGTGTGGGCATGGATGAGGTCATACGTGTGGTCCTGGGTGAGGTCATACATGTGGACATTGGTGATGTCATACGTGTGGTCATGTGTGTGGTCATACATGTGGACATCGGTGACGTCATACGTGTGGTCATGTGTGTGGACATGGATGTGGTCCTGGGTGAGGTCATACATGTGGACATACATCTGGTCATACATGTGGTCATACATGAGGTCATACACGTGGGTATGGGTGTGGACATACATGAGGCCATACGTGTGGCCATGTATGTGGTCATACATGTGGACATCGGTGACGTCATACGTGTGGTCATGTGTGTGGTCATACATGAGGTCATACATGTGGACATCGGTGACGTCATACGTGTGCTCATACATGCGTGTGCAGCTGTGCTCATGGGTGAGGTCGTACGCGTGGACATAGGCGCACACGGGGCGCCCGTGAAGCCCCACGCGTGTCCGCGCCCGGC
Source organism: Callipepla californica brunnescens (assembly GCA_023055505.1). Taxonomy (NCBI): domain Eukaryota; kingdom Metazoa; phylum Chordata; class Aves; order Galliformes; family Odontophoridae; genus Callipepla; species Callipepla californica. Next base: position 71,621 of record JALIRH010000235.1, on the reverse strand, counting down.
AGTTCCTGCAGCTGCACGAGCACGGGGCCGAGGAGGAGGTGGAGGAAGGCGGGCACGCGCACGCGCACGGGAGCGCGCAGCCGTGGCAGCTGCTGGCGGTGCTCGGAGCGATCTTCGCCTTCTTCGTCCTCGAGAGGGTCCTCCGCATCGCCAGGGGGCGCTCGCACGCGCGGGTCAGAGCGGGACGCGGAGGGGGGGGGGGCGCTCTGTGGGGCTCTATGGTGTCCTATGGGGGCTCTATGGGGCTCTATGGGGGCTCTGTGGGGCTCTATGGTGTTCTGTGGGGTTCTATGGGGGCTCCATGGGGCTCTATGGGGTTCTATGGGGGCTCTGTGGGGCTTTATGGGGGCTCTGTGGGGGCTCTGTGGGGCTCTATGGGGTTCTATGGGGGCTCTGTGGGGGCTCTATGGGGCTTTATGGGGGCTCCATGGGGCTCTATGGGGTTCTATGGGGGCTCTGTGGGGCTCTGTGGGGTTCTATGGGGGCTCTATGGGGTTTTATGGGAGCTCCATGGGGCTCTATGGGGTTCTATGGGGGCTCTGTGGGGCTTTATGGGGGCTCTATGAGGCTCTATGGGGGCTCTGTGGGGCTCTATGGTGTTCTATGGGGGCTCTGTGGAGTTCTATGGGGCTCAATGGGGTTCTACGGGGGCTCTGTGGGGCTTTATGGGGGCTCTATGGGGCTCTATGGGGCCTCTGTGGGGCTCTATGGTGTTCTATGGGGGCTCTGTGGGGTTCTATGGGGCTCTATGGGGTTCTATGGGGGCTCTGTGGGGATTTATGGTGGCTCCATGGGGCTCTATAGGGTTCTATGGGGGCTCTGTGGGGCTCTATGGTGTCCTATGGGGGCTCTATGGGGTTCTATGGGGGCTCTGTGGGGCTCTATGGTGTCCTATGGGGGCTTTATGGGGTTCTATGGGGGCTCTGTGGGGCTCTATGGTGTCCTATGGGGGCTCTATGGGGTTCTATGGGGGCTCTGTGGGGCTCTAGGGTGTTCTGTGGGGTTCTATGGGGGCTCCATGGGGCTCTATGGGGGCTCTGTGGGGCTTTATGGGGGCTCTGTGGGGGCTCTGTGGGGCTCTATGGGGTTCTATGGGGGCTCTGTGGGGGCTCTATGGGGCTTTATGGGGGCTCCATGGGGCTCTATGGGGTTCTATGGGGGCTCTGTGGGGCTCTATGGGGGCTCTATGGGGTTCTATGGGGGCTCTGTGGGGCTCTAGGGTGTTCTGTGGGGTTCTATGGGGGCTCCATGGGGCTCTATGGGGCTTTATGGGGGCTCCATGGGGCTCTATGGGGTTCTATGGGGGCTCTGTGGGGCTCTATGGGGGCTCTATGGGGTTCTATGGGGGCTCTGTGGGGCTCTATGGGGGCTCTATGAGGTTCTATGGGGGCTCTATGGGGTTTTATGGGGGCTCTGGGGCTCTATGGGGTTCTATGGAGTGCTATGGGGCTCCATGGGGCTCTATGGGGTTCTATGGGGGCTCTGTGGGGTTCTATGGGGGCTCTATGGGGTTTTATGGGAGCTCCATGGGGCTCTATGGGGTTCTATGGGGGCTCTGTGGGGCTTTATGGGGGCTCTATGAGGCTCTATGGGGGCTCTGTGGGGCTCTATGGGGTTCTATCGGGGCTCCATGGGGCTCTGTGGGGCTCTATGGTGTTCTATGGGGCTCTATGGGGCCTCTGTGGGGCTCTATGGTGTTCTGTGGGGGCTCTGTGGGGTTCTATGGGGCTCTATGGGGTTCTATGGGGGCTCTGTGGGGATTTATGGTGGCTCCATGGGGCTCTATGGGGTTCTATGGGGGCTCTGTGGGGCTCTATGGTGTCCTATGGGGGCTCTATGGGGTTCTATGGGGGCTCTGTGGGGCTCTATGGGGGCTCTATGAGGTTCTATGGGGGCTCTATGGTGTTCTATGGGGGCTCTATGGGGTTTTATGGGGGCTCCATGGGGCTCTATGGGGTTCTATGGAGTGCTATGGGGCTCTATGGGGCTCTATGGGGTTCTATGGGGGCTCTGTGGAGTTCTATGGGGGCTCTATGGGGTTTTATGGGAGCTCCATGGGGCTCTATGGGGTTCTATGGGGGCTCTGTGGGGCTTTATGGGGGCTCTATGAGGCTCTATGGGGGCTCTGTGGGGCTCTATGGTGTTCTATCGGGGCTCCATGGGGTTCTATGGGGGCTCTGTGGGGCTTTATGGGGGCTCTATGGGGCTCTATGGGGCCTCTGTGGGGCTCTATGGTGTTCTATGGGGGCTCTGTGGGGTTCTATGGGGGCTCTATGGGGTTTTATGGGGGCTCTGTGGGGATCTATGGTGTTCTGTGGGGTTCTATGGGGGCTCCATGGGGCTCTATAGGGTTCTATGTGGGCTCTGTGGGGTTCTATGGGGCTCAATGGGGTTCAAAGGGGGCTCTATGGGGCTTTATGGGGCCTCTATGGAGCTCTGTGGAGTTCTATGGGGCTGTGTCGGGTTCTATGGGGGCTCTGTGGGGATTTATGGTGTCCCCATGGGGCTCTATGGGGTTCTATGGGGGCTCTGTGGGGCTCTAGGGTGTTCTGTGGGGTTCTATGGGGGCTCCATGGGGCTCTATGGGGTTCTATGGGGGCTCTGTGGGGCTCTATGGTGTCCTATGGGGGCTTTATGGGGTTCTATGGGGGCTCTGTGGTGTTCTGTGGGGTTCTATGGGGGCTCCATGGGGCTCTATGGGGTTCTATGGGGGCTCTGTGGGGCTCTATGGTGTCCTATGGGGGCTTTATGGGGTTCTATGGGGGCTCTGTGGTGTTCTGTGGGGTTCTATGGGGGCTCTGTGGGGCTCTATGGGGTTCTATGGGGGCTCTGTGGGGCTTTATGGGGGCTCTATGGGGCTCTATGGTGTTCTATCGGGGCTCTATGGTGTTCTATCGGGGCTCTGTGGGGTTCTATGGGGCTCTATGGGGTTCTATGGGGGCTCTATGGGGCTTTATGAAGCCTCTATGGAGCTCTGTGGAGTTCTATGGGGATCTGTGGGGTTCTATGGGGGCTCTGTGGGGATTTATGGTGGCTCCATGGGGCTCTGTGGGGCTCTATGGTGTCCTATGGTGGCTTTATGGGGTTCTATGGGGGCTCTGTGGGGCTCTATGGTGTTCTGTGGGGTTCTATGGGGGCTCTCTGGGGCTCTATGGGGTTCTATCGGGGCTCCATGGGGTTCTATGGGGGCTCTGTGGGGCTTTATGGGGGCTCTATGGGGCTCTATGGGGCCTCTGTGGGGCTCTATGGTGTTCTATCGGGGCTCTGTGGGGCTCTATGGTGTTCTATGGGGCTCTATGGGGCCTCTGTGGGGCTCTATGGTGTTCTGTGGGGGCTCTGTGGGGTTCTATGTGGCTCTATGGGGTTCTATGGGGGCTCTGTGGGGATTTATGGTGGCTCCATGGGACTCTATGGGGTTCTATGGGGGCTCTGTGGGCTCTATGGTGTCCTATGGGGGCTCTATGGGGTTCTATGGGGGCTCTGTGGGGCTCTATGGTGTTCTGTGGGGTTCTATGGGGGCTCCATGGGGCTCTATGGGGTTCTATGGGGGCTCTGTGGGGCTTTATGGGGGCTCTATGGGGTTCTATGGGGGCTCCGTGGGGCTCTATGGTGTTCTATGGGGGCTTTATGGGGTTCTACGGGGGCTCTGTGGGGCTCTGTGGTGTTCTGTGGGGTTCTATGGGGGCTCCATGGGGTTCTATGGTGTTCTATGGGGGCTCTGTGGGGCTTTATGGGGGCTCTATGGGGGCTCTGTGGGGCTCTATGGGGTTCTATGGGGGCTCCATGGGGTTCTATGGGGTTCTATGGGGGCTCTATGGTGTTCTATGGGGGCTCTGTGAGGTTCTATGGGGGCTCTATGGTGTTCTATGGGGGCTCCATGGACCTCTGTGGGGTTCTATGGGGCTCTGTGGGGTTCTATGGGGGCTCTGTGGGGATTTATGGTGGCTCCATGGGGCTCATATGAGGCTCTATAGGGGCTTTGTGGGGTTCTTTCGGGGCTGTGTGGGGCTCTATGGGGCTCTATGGTTTTCTATGGGGCTCTATGGGGCTCTTTGGAGTTCTATGGGGGCTCTATGGAGGCTTTATTGGGGCTCTGTGGGGTTCTAAGGAGTGCTATGTGGTTTTATGGGGGTTCTATGGGGGCTCTGTGGGGCTCTATGGGGTTCTATGGGGGCTCTATGGGGTTTTATGAGGGTTCTATGGGGTTCTATGGGGGCTCTGTGGGGTTCTGTGGGGCTCTATGAGGTTCTATGGGGGCTCTATTGGGGCTCTTTGGGGTTCTGTGGAGTGCTATGGGGCTCTATGGGGTCTATATGGGGTTCTATGTGGGCTCTGTGGGGTTCTATGGGGGCTCTGTGGGGTTCTGTGGGGTCTCTATGGTGTTCTATGGGGGCTCTGTGGGGCTCTATGGGGGCCCTATTGGGGCTCTATGGGGTTCTATGGAGCTCTATGGGGCTCTATGGGGTCTATATGGGGTTCTATGGGGACTCTGTGGGGCTCTATGGGGGCTCTTTGGGGTCCTATGGGGGCTAAGGGGGCTCTATGGTGTTCTATGGGGGCTCTATGGGGCTCTATGGGGCTCTATGGAGCTGTATGGGGACTCTATGGGGCTCTATGGGGGCTCTATGGAGACACTTTGGGGTTCTATGAGGGCTCTATTGGGGCTCTTTGGGATTCTATGAAGCGCTATGGGGTTCTATGGGGGCTCTGTGGGGTTCTATGGGGGCCCTTTGAGGTTCTATGGGGTTCTATGGCATTCTATAGGGCTCTGTGGGGGGTTCTATGGGGCTCTATGGGTCTTTATGGGGCACTATGGGTCTCTATGGGTCTCTATGGAGCACTATGGGTCTCTATGGGGCACTATGGGACTCTATGGGGTGCTATGGGTCTCTATGGGTCTCTATGAGTCTCTATGGGACGCTGTGGGTCTCTATGGGACTCTATGGGTCTCTATGGGGTGCTATGGGTCTCTATGGGGCGCTGTGGGTCTCTATGGGGTGCTATGGGTCTCTATGGGTCTCTATGGGGCACTATGGGACTCTATGGGGTGCTATGGGTCTCTATGGGGTGCTATGGGTCTCTATAGGGCGCTGTGGGTCTCTATGGGTCTCTATGGGGCACTATGGGTCTCTATGGGACTCTATGGGGCGCTATGGGTCTCTATGGATCTCTATGGGTCTCTATGGGTCCCTATGGGGCGCTGTGGGGTGCTGTGGGTCTCTATGGGGTGCTATGGGTCTCTATGGGACTCTATGGGGCACTGTGGGTCTCTTTGGGGTGCTATGGGTCTCTATGGGGCGTTGTGGGTTTCTATGGATCTCTATGGGTCTCTATGGGTCTCTATGGGGCGCTATGGGTCTCTATGGATCTCTATGGGGTGCTATGGGTCTCTATGGGGTGCTGTGGGTCTCTATGGAGCACTGTGGGTCTCTATGGGGTGCTGTGGGTCTCTATGGGGCGCTATGGGTCTCTATGGGGTGCTGTGGGTCTCTATGGGGCGCTGTGGGTCTCTATGGGGCGCTATGGGGCTCTATGGGGCGCTGTGGGTCTCTATGGGGCGCTGTGGGTCTCTATGGGGTGCTATGGGTCTCTATGGGGTGCTGTGGGTCTCTATGGGGCGCTATGGGTCTCTATGGGGCGCTGTGGGTCTCTATGGGGCGCTATGGGTCTCTATGGGGCGCTGTGGGTCTCTATGGGGCGCTATGGGTCTCTATGGGGCGCTGTGGGTCTCTATGGGGCGCTGTGGGTCTCTATGGGGCGCTATGGGTCTCTATGGGGCGCTGTGGGTCTCTATGGGGTGCTGTGGGTCTCTATGGGGCGCTATGGGTCTCTATGGGGCGCTGTGGGTCTCTATGGGGCGCTATGGGGCGCAGCTGAACTGTGTGGGGTTGGGGCGGCGCAGTGCGGTCACAGTGTGGAGCTCCGATCCCATTGGGAGGGGAACAAAGAGCACTCGGACTGCGGCACCGCGGCACAGGTGGGGTCACGTGGGGTCACGGGGTCACGTGGGGTCATGGGGTCACGTGGGGTCATGGGGTCACAGGGGGTCAGGGGTCACGTGGGGTCATGGGGTTATGTGGGGTTATATGGGGTTATATGGGGTCATGTGGGGTTATGTGGTCATGTGGGGTCATGGGGTCACGTGGGGTCATGGGGTCATGTGGGGTCATGGGGTCACGTGGGGTCATGGGGTTATGTGGGGTTATGGGGTTATGTGGGGTCATGGGGTCACTTGGGGTCATGGGGTCACATGGGGTCACGGGGTTATGTGGAGTTATATGGGGTTATATGGGTTTATGTGGGGTTATATGGGGTCACGGGGTCACGTGGGGTCACTGGGTCACGTGGGTCATGGGGTCACATGGGGTAACGGGGCTATATGGGGTTATATGGGGTCATGGGGTCATGTGGGGTCACTGGGTCACGTGGGGTCATGGGGTCATGTGGGTTTATATGAGGTCATGGGGTTATGTGGGGTCATGGGGTCATGTGGGGTTATATGGGGCCACGGGGTCATGTGGGGTCATGGGGTCATGTGGGGTCACGGGGTTATGTGGGTTTATATGGAGTTATATGGGGTCATGGGGTTATGTGGGGTTATATGGGGTCACGGGGTTATATGGGGTCATGTGGGGTTATATGGGGTCATGGGGTCATGTGGGGTCACGGGGTTATGTGGGGTCATGGGGTTATATGGGGTCACGGGGTCATGATGCTGAGGGGGGGGGGGAGGGGGAGGATATGGGGTGAGGTTATGGGGCGGGGGGAAACCCATTTTGGGGGTGGGGATTTGGGGCTATGGGGCAGGGGGGCTATGGGGTGGAGCTATGGGGCAGTGCTGTGGGGCGGGTGGGGGGCTATGGGGCAGGGAGGGGGGAGATGTGGGGCAGTGTGTGGGGCACCCAGTCCCCTTTCCCCCCCCCCACCCCGCGGCCCTATAGGAGCTGCCGCCCCATAGCGCTCTGAGCGATGAGGAGATGCAGCGCGACGGTACGGCCCCATAAGTGCCCCATATCTGCCCCATAAGTGCCCCATATCTGCCCTATAAGTGCCCCATAACCCCACAGTGCCCCATATCTGCCCCATAAGTGCCCCATATCTGCCCTATAAGTGCCCCATAACCCCACAGTGCCCCATATCTGCCCCATAAGTGCCCCATAACCCCACAGCGCCCCATATCTGCCCCATAAGTGCCCCATATCTGCCCTATAAGTGCCCCATAACCGCACAGTGCCCCCATATCTGCCCCATAGTACCCCATAACCCCACATCCCGCCCCATAACCCCACATCCTGCCCCATATCCTGCCCCTTTTCCCCATATCCCGCCCCATAACCCCACAGCCCCACACCCCATAACCCCACACTCCTCCCCACATCCCGCCCCATAACCCCATATCCCGCCCCATAACCCCACATCCCACCCCATAACCCCACACCTCGCCCCACACCCCGCCCCCACACCCTGCCCCATAACTCTCTATCCCTGCCCCACATCCCCACATCCCGCCCCATAACCCCACACCCCCGCCCCACATCCCGCCCCACATCCCGCCCCCACATCCCCACATCCCCACCCCACATCCCCACATCCCGCCCTACACCCCACCCCATAACCGCACATCCCGCCCCATAACCCCACATCCCGTCCCACATCCCGCCCCATAACCCCAAAACCTCGCCCCATAATCCCACACCTTGCCCCATATCCCCACACCCCATATCCCCCACACCCCATATCCCCACACCCCATAACCCCACACCCCGCCCCACATCCTGCTCCATATCCCCACATCCCTCCCCATAACCCCACACCCCGCCCCATACCCCCACACCCCCATAACCCCACACCCCACCCCATAACCCCCTATCCTGCCCCATAACCCCATATCCCGCCCCATAACCCCACACCCCATAACCCCACACCCCGCCCCACACCCCGCCCCATAACCCCATATCCCACCCCATAACCCCACACCCCATAACCCCCACACCCCCACCCCATAAACCCCATATCCCGCCCCATAAACCCCACACGCCGCCCCATAACCCCACACCCCGCCCCACATCCCGCCCCATAACCCCGCATCCCACCCCACATGCCACCCCCACAACCCCACACCCCCGCCCCACAACCCCACACGCCGCCCCATTAACCCCACACCCCGCCCCATAACCCCCACATGCCACCCCACATGCCACCCCATAACCTCACACCCACCCCATAACCCCATATCCCGCCCCATAACCCCACACCCACACACCCCGCCCCATATCCCGCCCCATAACCCCACACCTCACCCCACAACCCCATATCCCGCCCCATAACCCCATATCCCACCCCATAACCCCACATCCCGCCCCATAACCCCACACCCCATAACCCCACAACCCCCTATCCCGCCCCATAACCCCACACCTCACCCCACAACCCCATATCCCGCCCCATAACCCCATATCCCGCCCCATAACCCCACATCCCGCCCCATAACCCCACACCCCACCCCATAACCCCCTATCCCGCCCCCATAACCCCACACCCCACCCCATAACCCCATATCCCGCCCCATAACCCCACACCCCATAACCCCACACCCCACCCCATAACCCCCCTATCCCGCCCCATAACCCCCACACCCCGCCCCATACCCCCACACCCCCATAACCCCACACCCCACCCCATAACCCCACACCCCCACCCCATAACCCCACACCCCACCCATAACCCCCTATCCCGCCCCATAAACCCCACACCCCATAACCCCACACCCCGCCCCATAACCCCCTATCCCGCCCCATAACCCCACACCCCGCCCCATACCCCCCCCACCCCGCCCCCTAACCGCGGTGCCGCCCGTTCCCGGCGCAGCGCTGCGGGCTCTCCCGGTGCTGCTGACGCTCGGGGGACGCGGTGCACAACGCGGCGGACGGAGTGGCGCTCGGCGCCGCCTTCAGCGCCTCCTGGCGGTCGGGGGGTCGCAACTGCAGTGGCGGTGCTGTGCCACGAGCTGCCCCACGAGCTCGGTCAGCGGGGGGCGGGGCTTGGGGAAGGGGGGCGGGGGCTTTTGTGAGATGGGCGTGGCTACGAGAAGGGGTGGGGTTTATGGAAGGGACGGGGCTAGGAGAGGGGCGGGGCTAAGATAAGGGTGCTTATGAAAAGGGGCGGGGCTAAGTGAGGGGGGCGGGGGCTTTATGGGAGAGGAGTGGCTAAGAGAGGGGAGTGGCTAAGAGAGGGGCGGGGCTTATGGATAAGGGCGGGGCTAAAAGGGGGCGGGGCTAAGAAAGAGGGGAGGGGCTTATGGGAGGGCGGGGCTAAGAGAAGGGGCGGGGCTCTTATGAGGAGCGTGGCTACGATAAGGGGTGGGGTTTATGGAAGGGGGCGGGGCTATGTGTGGGGGCGGGGGCTTTTATGAGAGGGGCGTGGCTACGATAAGGGGTGGGGATATGGAAGGGGCGGGGCTAAGAGAAGGGTTTGAGCGAATGGAAGGGGCGAGGCTAAGAGAAGGGGGCGGGGCTAAGAGTAGATGCGGGCTGAGGGGGCGGAGCTTATGGATAAGGGCGGGGCTAAAAGAGGACGTGGCTAAGAAAGAGGGGAGGGGCTTGTGGAATGGGGCGGGGCTTGTGGAAGGGGCGGGGCTATGAGAGGGCGGGGCTTTTATGGGAGGGGCGTGGCTACGATAAGGGGCGGTGCCTATGAAGGGGCGGGGATTATGGAAGGGGCGGGCTTTTTATGAGAGGGGCGGGGCTACGATAAGGGGAGGGGCTTATGGAAGGGGCGGGGCTAAGAGGGGGCGGGGCTTATGAATAAGTGCGGAGCTGAAAGAGGGCGTGGCTAAGAAAGGGGAGGGGCTTATGGAAGGGGAGGTGTTTATGGAAGGGGCGTGGCTAAGAGAAGGGGCGGGGCTTTTATGTAGGGGCGGGGCTAAGTGCGAGGGCGGGGCTTTTATGGGAGAGGCGTGGCTAAGAGAGGGGCGTGGCTGAGAGGGGGCGGGGCTTATGGAAGGGGCGGGTCTAAGAGAAGGGTATGGGCTTATGGAAGGGGCGGGGCTAAGAGAAGGGGAGGGGCTTATGGAAGGGGAGGGGCTAAGAGAGGGCGGGGCTAAGACAATGGCCCGGCTTATGGAAGGGGCGGGGCTAAGAGAAGGGCGGGGCTAAGACTACGGGCGGTGCTTATGGAAGGGGCGGGGCTATTTGAGGGGGCGGGGCTATTTGAGGGGGCAGGGCTTATGGAAGGGGCGGGGCTAAGAGAAGGGGCGTGGCTGAGCGTCCCTCTGTGTCCCCATATCTCTCTGTGTCCCCATGTGTCCCCATATCTCCATGTCCCTCTGTGTCCCCATATCTCCCTGTGTCCCTCTGTCCCTCCGTGTCCCCATGTCCCCACATGTCCCCATGTCCCTCTGTGTCCCCATATCTCTCTGTCGCCACATGTCCCCATGTGTCCCTATGTCCCTCTGTGTCCTCATGTGTCCCCATGTCCCTCCATGTCCCCATGTCCCCATGTGTCCCTCTGTCCCTCTGTGTCCCCATATCTGTCTGTGTCCCCATGTGTCCCTCTGTCCCTCTGTGTCCCCATGTCCCTCTTTGTCCCCATGTCCCCACATGTCCCCATGTCCCTCCATGTCCCCATGTCCCTCTGTGTCCCCATGTCCCCATGTGTCCCTCTGTGTCCCCATGTATCCCTATGTCCCCACGTGTCCCCATGTCCCCACATGTCCCTCTGTGTCCCTCTGTGTCCCCATGTCTCTCTTTGTCCCCATGTCCCCACATGTCCCCATGTCCCTCTGTGTCCCCGTGCCCCCACATGTCCCCCTGTCCCTCTGTGTCCCCATGTCCCCATGTGTCCCTCTGTCTCTCTGTGTCTCTCTGTGTCCCCCTGTCCCTCCGTGTCCCCATGTCCCTCTGTGTCCCTCTGTCTCTCTGTGTCCCCATGTGTCCCCATATCCCTCTGTGTCCCCATGTCCCCACATGTCCCCCTGTCCCTCTGTGTCCCTCTGTCCCTCTGTGTCCCTATGTCCCCATGTGTCCCTATGTCCCCACATGTCCCCCTGTCCCTCTGTGTCCCTCCGTGTCCCCCTGTCCCTCCGTGTCCCCATGTCCCCATGTGTCCCCCTGTCCCTCCGTGTCCCCATGCCCCCACATATCCCCCTGTCCCTCCATGTCCCCCTGTCCCCCTGTCCCTCTGTGTCCCCATGTCCCTCTGTGTCCCTCTGTGTCCCCATCTCTCTCCGTGTCCCTCTGTCCCTCCGTGTCCCCATGTCCCCACATGTCCCCATGTCCCTCTGTGTCCCCATGTGTCCCTCTGTCCCCGTGTGTCCTCCTGTCCCTCCGTGTCCCCCTGTCCCCCTGTCCCTCTGTGTCCCCCTGTCCCTCCGTGTCCCCCTGTCCCCCCGTCCCTCTGTGTCCCCATGTCCCTCTGTGTCCCTCTGTGTCCCCATATCTCTCCATGTCCCTCTGTCCCTCTGTGTCCCTGTGTCCCCATATCTCTCCATGTCCCTCTGTCCCTCTGTGTCCCCATGCCCCCACATATCCCCCTGTCCCTCTGTGTCCCTCTGTGTCCCCATATCTCTCCGTGTCCCTGTCCCCCCCGTCCCTCTGTGTCCCCCTGTCCCTCCGTGTCCCCCTGTCCCCATGTCCCTCTGTGTCCCCATGTGTCCCTCTGTCCCCGTGTGTCCCCCTGTCCCTCCGTGTCCTCCTGTCCCTCCGTGTCCCCCTGTCCCCCCCGTCCCTCCGTGTCCCCCTGTCCCCATGTCCCCCTGTCCCCCCCCGTCCCTCCGTGTCCCCCTGTCCCCATGTCCCCCTGTCCCCCCCCGTCCCTCCGTGTCCCCCTGTCCCTCCGTGTCCCCCTGTCCCCATGTCCCCCTGTCCCCCCCCGTCCCTCCGTGTCCCCCTGTCCCCATGTCCCCCTGTCCCCCCCCGTCCCTCCGTGTCCCCCTGTCCCTCCGTGTCCCCCTGTCCCCATGTCCCCCTGTCCCCCCCTGTCCCTCCGTGTCCCCCTGTCCCCATGTCCCCCTGTCCCCCCCCGTCCCTCCGTGTCCCCCCGTCCCTCCGTGTCCCCCTGTCCCCGCGTCCCCTCACACGTCCCCCCGTCTCGGTTTCGGTCGCAGGGGACATGGCAGCGCTGCTGGGCGCGGGGCTGCGCTGCGGCCGCGCTGTTCTGCTCAACGTGGCCGCGGCGGTGCCGGCGCTGCTCGGGGTCTTCGTGGGGATCGGCGTCGGAGCGGCGCTGGGGAGCGAAGCGCTGCGGTGGGTGTGCGGGGCCGCGGCCGGGATCTTCCTCTACATCGCACTCTGCGACGTGGTCAGTGGGGGGGGGGGGAATATGGGGCGGGGGGGTTGGGGGGGTGGAGTGGGGGGGGTGGGGGTGGGGAGGAGGGTGGGCGGGGTTGGGGGGGTGGAGTGGGGGGGGTGGGGTGGGGAAGGGGAAGGGGGTGGGGGTGGGGAGGGTGAGGGGGAAGGGAGGGGTGGGATGTGGGGCGGGGGGGGTTGGGGGGGTGGAGTGGGGGGGCGGTGGGGGTGCTGAGGGGGGTGGGGGGGGTGGGGGGGAAGGGGGGATGGGATATGGGGCGGGGGGCGGTTGGGGGGGTGGGATGGGGGGGGTGGGGGGTGGGGTGGCGGGTGGGGGGGTGGGGGAGAAGGGGTGGGTGGGATGTGGGGCGGGGGGGTTGGGGGGGTTGGGGGGGTGGGGATGTGGGGTGGGGGTATGGGATGGGGATGTGGGGTGGGGAGGTGGGGTGGGGAGGTGGGGATGGGGGGTGGGATGTGGGGGGGGAGGGGAGGGGGGGGTAGGGAAGGGGTGGGGGGGAAGGAGGGTGGGATGTGGGGCGGGGGGGATTGGGGGGGTGGAGTGGGGGGGGTAGGGGTGGGGAGGGGGGTGGGGGGGGTGGGATGTGGGGCGGGGGGGTTGGGGGGGTGGAGTGGGGGGGGTGGGGGTGGGGAGGAGTGTGGGGGGGGTGGGGGGGAAGGGGGGTGGGTGGGATGTGGGGCAGGGGGGTTGGGGGGGTGGGGATGTGGGGTGGGGGTATGGGATGGGGATGTGGGGTGGGGATGTGGGGTGGGGAGGTGGGGATGGGGGGTGGGATGTGGGGGGGGAGGGGAGGGGGGGTGGGGGTGGGGAAGGGGTGGGGGGGAAGGAGGGTGGGATGTGGGGCGGGGGGGATTGGGGGGGTGGAGTGGGGGGGGTGGGGGTGTGGAGGGGGTGGGGGGGTGGGGGGGAAGGGGGGAGTGGGATATGGGGCGGGGGGGGTTGGGGGGTGGAGTGGGGGGGGTGGGGGTGAGGAGGGAGGTGGGGGGGGTGGGGGGTGGGGGGGGGGATGTGCGGCGGGGGGGGTTGGGGGGTGGAGTGGGGGGGGTGGGGGTGGGGAGGAGGGTGGGGTGGGTGGGGGGGAAGGGGGGGTGGGATGTGGGGCGGGGGGGGTTGGGGGGGGTGGGGATGTGGGGTGAGGATGTGGGGTGGGATGTGGGGTGGGTATGTGAGGTGGGATGTGGGGTGGGGGGTGGGGTGGGGGTATGGGAAGGGGTATGGGGCGGGGTGCGGAGTGAGGGAGGGGGTTGGGGATGTGGGGTGGGATGGGGGGTGGGGATATGGGGTGGGATGGAGGGTGGGGTGGTGGAGATGTGGGGTGGGATGGGGGGTGGGGGGTGAGGATGTGGGGTTGGGATATGGGGTGGTATGTGGGTGGGATGTTGGGATGGGGGGGGAAGGTGGGGATGTGGGGTGGGGATGCAGGGATGTGGGGTGGGGATGTGGGGTGGGGATGGGGGGTGGGATGTGGGGTGGGGGTATGGGGTGCCTATGGGGGGTGGGATGTTGATGGGGGGTGGGGTGTGGGAATGTGGGGTGGGATGTGGGGTGGGGATGTGGGGATGGGGGGTGGGATGTGGGTGTGGGGTGGGGATGTGGGGTGGGATGTGGGGTGGGACGGGGGGATGTGGGGTGGGGATGTGGGGTGGGATGGACATGTTATGGGGCCACGTGTGGGGCATGGGAATGGTGTGGGGCCACATGTGGGGCAGTGTTGTGGGGCAGTACCGTGGGGCAGTGCCGTGGGGCTGTGCTGTGGGGCCACATGTGGGGTTGTGCTGTGGGGCAGTGCCATGGGGCAGTGCCATGGGGCCATATGTGGGGCAGTGCCGTGGGGCAGTGCCGTGGGGCCACATGTGGGGTTGTGCTGTGGGGCAGTGCCATGGGGCAGTGCCATGGGGCCATATGTGGGGCAGTGCCGTGGGGCAGTGCCGTGGGGCCACATGTGGGGCAGTGCTGTGGGGCTACATGTGGGGCTGTGCCGTGGGGCAGTGCCATGGGGCCACATGTGGGGCTGTGCCGTGGGGCAGTGCCATGGGGCCATATGTGGGGCAGTGCCGTGGGGCAGTGCCATGGGGCCATATGTGGGGCAGTGCCGTGGGGCAGTGCCGTGGGGCCACACGTGGGGCAGTGCTGTGGGGCCACATGTGGGGCAGTGCCGTGGGGCCACATGTGGGGCTGTGCCGTGGGGCCACATGTGGGGCAGTGCTGTGGGGCAGTGCCATGGGGCCACATGTGGGGCAGTGCTGTGGGGCCATATGTGGGGCAGTGCCGTGGGGCAGTGCCATGGGGCCACATGTGGGGCAGTGCTGTGGGGCCACATGTGGGGCTGCGCCGTGGGGCAGTGCCATGGGGCCACATGTGGGGCTGTGCCGTGGGGCCACACGTGGGGCAGTGCCGTGGGGCTGTGCTGTGGGGCCACATGTGGGGCTGTGCTGTGGGGCAGTGCCGTGGGGCCACATGTGGGGCTGTGCCGTGGGGCTGTGCCGTGGGGCCACATGTGGGGCAGTGCTGTGGGGCAGTGCCGTGGGGCCATATGTGGGGCTGTGCCATGGGGCCACATGTGGGGCAGTGCTGTGGGGCAGTGCCGTGGGGCCATATGTGGGGCAGTGCCGTGGGGCCACATGTGGGGCTGTGCCGTGGGGCTACATGTGGGGCTGTGCCGTGGGGCTACATGTGGGGCTGTGCCGTGGGGCAGGTGCCGGCGCTGTCTCAGGAGCGCAGTGCGCGGCCGTGGGCGCTGCTGGGGCTGCACTGCGTGGGGCTGCTGAGCGGGTGGGCACTGCTGCTCCTCATCGCCGTGCTCGAGGACACCGCCACGCCGTGACACCGACACACCGGCACACCGGGACTGACACCGGGACACCGCCACGCCAGGACACCGCCACACCGGGACACTGCCACACTGGGACTGACATGGGGACACCGCCACGCCGGGACACCGCCACACTGGGACACCGTCACACCGCCACACTGTCACACCGAGACTGACACCAGGACACCGCCACACCGGGACACCACCACACCAGGACTGACACCGCCACACCATGACAACGCCACACCGGGACTGACACCGCCACACCGGGACTGACACCCGGACACCGCCATGCTGTGACACCACCACACCATGACACCGCCACACCGCCACACTGGGACTGACATGGGGACACTGCCACGCCGGGACACTGCCACACCGGGACTGACACGGGGACACCAGGACACTGCCACGCCGTGACACTGCCACACCACCACACCGGAACACCGCCACACCATGACACCGCCACACCGGGACTGACACGGGGACACCAGGACTGACACTGCCACACCACCACACCGCCACACCATGACGGACACCGGGACACCGCCACACCGGGACTGACACCGGGACACTGGGACACCACCACACTGGGGCTGACATGGGGACATCGGGACACCGGGACTGACACCAGGACACTGCCACGCCGTGACACCACCACACCAGGACTGACACCGCCACACCACCACACCAGGACTGACACCGGGACACTGCCACACCATGACACCGCCACACCGTGACTGACACTGGGACACTGCCACACCGGGACTGACACTGGGACACCGTCACACCGCCACGGCGCCACACCGTCACACCGTGACTGATATTGGGACACTGCCACACCAGGACACTGGGAGACCGCCACGCTGGGACACCACCACACCATGACAACGCCACACTGGGACTGACATGGGGACACCGGGACACCGGGACTGACATCGGGACACTGCCACACCGTGACACTGCCACACCGGGACTGACACCGCCACGCCGCCGCACTGCCACACCGCCACACTGGGACTGACATGGGGACACCGCCACACTGTGACTGACGCTGGCACACCGCCACGCCATGACACCGTCACACCGCCACACTGTCACACCGAGACTGACACCAGGACACCGCCACACCGGGACACCACCACACTGGGACACCGCCACACCATGACAACGCCACACTGGGACTGACACCGGGACACTGCCATGCCGTGACACCACCACACCGGGACTGACACCGCCACACCAGGACTGACATGGGGACACCGCCACACCGTGACTGACACCCGGACACCGCCATGCCGTGACACCGCCACACCATGACACCGCCACACCGCCACACCATGACACCGCCACACCATGACTGACACCGGGACACCGCCACACCGGGACTGACACACCGGGACTGACACCGCCACACCACCACATCGCCACACCGTGACTGACACTGGGACACTGCCACACCAGACACCGGGACACCGTCACACCATGACTGACACCGGGACACCGGGACACCGCCACACTGGGACTGACACCAGGACACCGCCACACCGTGATACCGCCACACAGCCACACTGGGACACCGCCACACTGTGACTGACACTGGGACACTGGGACACCGCCACGTCGGGACACCACCACACTGCAACACCGCCATGCTGGGACACCGTGACACCACCACACCGTGACTGACACCGGGACACCGCCACACCGGGACACTGTGACTGACACCACCACACTGTGACACTGCCACAACGCCACAACGCCACACCATGACTGACACCGGGACACCGGGACAGCGGGACAGCTGGGACACCGGGACACCGTGACACTGGGACACTGGGACACCGGGACAGTGGGACAGCGGGACACCGGGACAACCGTGACACCGGGACACTGGGACACCGGGACACAGGGACAGCTGGACACCGGGACATGGAGACACCAGGACAGCTGGGACACTGCCACACCAGGACAGTGGGACACCGGGACACCGGGACAGCTGGGACACCGGGACACCACCACACCGTGACACCGATGGCACCATGGGGACACTATGGCACCGTGGGGACACCGATGGCATATACGGCACCGATGGCACGGGGACACTGTGACACATATGTCACCCACAGCACCGATGGCACCGGGGCACTATGGCAATGATGTCCCCACTGTCATCAGCGTCCCCATGGCACCGATGTCCCCAATGACACCGATGTCCCCCAGTGTCCCCAGTGACACCGATGACACTGATGTCCTCCATGGCACCAATGTCCCTGGTGACACTGATGACAGCGACGGCAGTGATGGCACCCAGTGTCCCCGTTGTCCCCAATGACACCAATGTCCCCAGTGTCCTCGGTGACAACAATGTCCCCAATGTCCCCAATGTCCCCAGTGTCCCCAGTGTCCCCATGTTCCCAGCTATCCCAAGGTCCCCAGTGTCCCCCACTGGCACCAGTGTCCCCAGTGTCCCCATGGCACCAATGACATTGATGTCCCCAAGTCCCCAATGTCCCCAATGTCCCCAGTGACACCGATGTTCCCAATGTCCCCAATGTCCCCCATGTCCTCATATGTCCCCAATGTCCCCAGTGCCCCTAGCATCCCCAATGACACCACTGTCCCCCAATGTCCCCAATGTCCCCAGTGTCCCTGTGTCCCCAATGTCCCCATTGCCCCCAATGTCCCCATGTCCCCAATGTCCCCATTGTCCCCAATGACAACAACGTCTCCGATCACACCAATGTCCCCAGTGTCACCACTGTCCCCAATGTCCTCAATGTCCCCATTGACCCCAATGTCCCCAGTGTCCCCAGTGATCCCAATGACACCACTGTCCCCCAATGTCCCCAATGTCCCCATGTCCCCAGCGACGCCAAAGACAATAAAGGCACCAATGGCACGATGACCGCAGTGACAGCGATGGCATTAATGACACCGATGGCACCATGGCAGCCCCTATATGGATTCCTATAGCCCCCATACATCCCCACAGCCCCTATATGGGTTCCTATAGCCCCCATATGCACCCTCAACCCATATATGAGATCCTATAACCCCCATATGCACCCACAGCCTCTATATGGATTCCTATAGCCCCCAGAGATCCCCACAGCCCCCATATGGGTTCCTATAGTCCCCATACATCCCCACAGCCCCTATATGGGATCTTATAGCCCCCATACATCCCCACAGTCCCTATATGGGTTCCTATAGCCCCCATATGCACCCACAACCCCTATATAGGATCCTATAGCCCCCCATATGCACCCACAGACCCTATAGGGATTCCTATAGCCCCCATATTCACCCACAGCCCCTATATGGGTTCCTATAGTCCCCATATGCACCCAAAGCCACTATATGGCATCCTATAGCCCCCATATGCACCCACAGTCCCTATATGGTTTCCTATAGCCCCCATATGCACACACAGTCCCTATATGGATTCCTATAGCCCCCATATGCACACACAGTCCCTACATGGGATCCTATAGCCGTCATACATCCCCACAGTCCCTACATGGGATCCTATAGCCCCCATACATCCCCACAGTCCCTATATGGGTTCCTATAGCCGTCATACATCCCCACAGCCCCTATATGGGTTCCTATAGCCCCCATACATCCCCACAGTCCCTATATGGGTTCCTATAGCCCCCATATGCACCCACAACCCCTATATAGGATCCTATAACCCCCATATGCACCCACAGACCCTATATGGATTCCTATAGCCCCCACATTCACCCACAGCCCCTATATGGGTTCCTATAGTCCCCATATGCACCCAAAGCCACTATATGGCATCCTATAGCCCCCATACATCCCCACAGCCCCTATATGGGTTCCTATAGCCGTCATACATCCCCACAGCCCCTATATGGGTTCTTATAGCCCCCATACATCCCCACAGCCCCTATATGGGTTCCTATAGCCGTCATACATCCCCACAGCCCCTATATGGGTTCTTATAGCCCCCATACATCCCCACAGCCCCTATATGGGTTCCTATAGCCGTCATACATCCCCACAGCCCCTATATGGGTTCTTATAGCCCCCATACATCCCCACAGCCCCTATATGGGATCCTATAGCCGTCATACATCCCCACAGCCCCTATATGGGTTCCTACAGCCGTCATACATCCCCACAGCCCCTATATGGGTTCCTATAGCCCCCATACATCCCTACAGCCCCTATATGGGATCCTATAGCCCCCAGAGTTCCCCACAGCCCCTATATGGGTTCCTATAGCCCCCATACATCCCCACAGCCCCTATATGGGTTCCTATAGCCCCCATATGCACCCACAACCCCTATATGGATTCCTATAGCCCCCATACATCCCCACAGCCCCTATATGGGATCTTATAGCCCCCATACATCTCCACAGTCCCTATATGGTTTCCTACAGCCCCCATATGCACACACAGTCCCTATATGGGTTCCCATAGCCCCCATACATCCCCACAGCCCCTATATGGGTTCCTATAGCCCCCATACATCCCCACAGCCCCTATATGGGATCTTATAGCCCCCATACATCCCCACAGTCCCTATATGGGATCCTATAACCCCCATATGCACCCACAGCCCCTATATGGATTCCTATAGCCCCCATATGCACCCACAGTCCCTACATGGGATCCTATAGCCCCCATACATCCCCACAGCCCCTATTATGGGTTCCTATAGCCCCCATACATCCCCACAGCCCCTATATGGGTTCCTATAGCCGTCATACATCCCCACAGCCCCTATATGGGTTCCTATAGCAGTCATACATCCCCACAGCCCCTATATGGGATCCTATAGCCGTCATACATCCCTACAGCCCCTATATGGGTTCCTATAGCCCCCATACATCCCCACAGCCCCTATATGGGTTCCTATAGCCGTCATACATCCCCACAGCCCCTATATGGGTTCCTATAGCCGTCATACATCCCCACAGCCACTATATGGGATCCTATAGCCGTCATACATCCCCACAGCCCCTATATGGGTTCCTATAGCCCCCATACATCCCCACAGCCCCTATATGGGTTCCTATAGCCGTCATACATCCCTACAGCCCCTATATGGGATCCTATAGCCCCCAGAGTTCCCCACAGCCCCTATATGGGTTCCTATAGCCCCCATAGGTCCCCACAGCCCCTTACAGTCCTCCGCCGGAGGACCTCCGTCTCTATGGTTCCGGCTCCGAGCGGCCGCTCCGCCCCGCCCACTTCCGGCCGCTCGCTGGTTCGGCCCCGTGGGTTCCGGCGTCGCGCGTGGCGGGAGCCGCTCCCGGTGGGGTCCGTGGGGCGGGGAGCGCTATGGGGCGCAATGGGGCCGGGGGGGGAGGGGGGGGTTCCGTGGGGGAACCTTCGTGGGGACCCACGGGGGCCCTTCGGAGGCGGTGGGGCTGCGCCGTGGGGTGGGGGGGAGGCCCACGTGGGTCCGTGGGGCGCTGTGGGGCGGGGGGGCAGGGGATGGGGTCACCTCTGGGTGTCTGTAGGGCACAGTGGGGTCTGGGGGCCCATAGGTGACCCATAGAGGCCCCTATGGGCACTGTGGGGCTGCTCTTGGGGGGGTATTGTGCCCCATAGATTTTATGGGGTCACCCCTGGGTGTCTGTAGGGCACTGTAGGGTCTGGGGGCCCATAGGTGACCCATAGAGGCCCCTATGGTGCTGTGGGGCTGCTCTGGGGGGGGTATTGTGCCCCATAGATAATGTGGGGCCAGCCCTGGGTGTCTATGGGGCGCTGTGGGGTGGGGGGTGGGTGGGGGTGTGACCCATAGAGGCCCCTGTGTGGGTGCTCTGGGGTGGGTATTGTGCCCCATAGATGCTATGGGGCCAGCCCTGGGTGTCTGTAGGGCACAGTGGGGTCTGGGGGCCCATAGGTGACCCATAGAGGCCCCTATGGGTGCTGTGGGGCTGCTCTTGGGGGGGGTATTGTGCCCCATAGATTTTATGGGGTCACCCCTGGGTGTCTGTGGGGCACTGTGGGGTCTGGGGGCCCATAGGTGACCCATAGAGGCCCCTATGGGCGCTGTGGGGCTGCTCTGGTGGGGTATTGTGCCCCATGGATAATGTGGGGCCAGCCCTGGGTGTCTATGGGGCACTGTGGGGTGGGGGGGGGCACAGAGTGACCCATAGAGGCCCCTATGGGGTTTTGGGGTGCTCTTGGGTGGGTATTGCACCCCATAGATGCTATGGGGCCAGCCCTGGTTGTCTATGGGGCACTGTGGGGTCTGGGGGCCCATAGGTGACCCATAGAGGCCTCTGTGGGGCTGCTCTTGGGGGGGTATTGTGCCCCATAGATTTTATGGGGCCAGCCCTGAGTGTCTGTGGGGCGCTGTGGAGTGGGGGGTGGGGTACGACGTGACCCATAGAGGCCCCTTTGGGTGCTGTGGGGCTGCTCTTGGGGGGGTATTGTGCCCCATAGATTTTATGGGGCCAGCCCTGGGTGTCTATGGGGCACTGTGGGGTGGGGGAGGGCACGGCGTGACCCGTAGAGACCCCTGTGGTGCTGTGGGGCTGCTCTGGGGGGGGTATTGTGCCCCATAGATTTTATGGGGCCAGCCCTGGGTGTCTATGGGGCACTGTGGGGTCTGGGGGCCCATAGGTGACCCATAGAGGCCCCTATGGGCGCTGTGGGGCTGCTCTGGGGCGGGTATAGTGCCCCATAGGTTTTATGGGGTCACCTCTGGGTGTCTATGGGGCGCTGTGGGGTGGGGGGGGACACAGCGTGACCCATAGAGGCCCCTATGGTGCTGTGGGGCTGCTCTTGGGGGGGTATTGTGCCCCACAGATTTTATGGGGCCAGCCCTGGGTGTCTATAGGGCACAGTGGGGTCTGGGGGCCCATAGGTGACCCATAGAGGCCCCTATGGGCGCTGTGGGGCTGCTCCGGGGGGGTATTGTGCCCCATAGATTTTATGGGGCCACTCCTAGAGGTCTATGGGGCCCTGTGGGGTTGGGGGGGGAATAGGTGACCCATAGAGGCCTCTGTGGGGCTGCTCTTGGGGGGCGTATTGTGCCCCATAGATTTTATGGGGCCAGTTCCTGGGTGTCTATGGGGCGCTGTGGGGTGGGGGGGAGCACAGAGTGACCCATAGAGGCCCCTATGGGGTTTTGGGGTGCTCTTGGGGGGGTATTGCACCCCATAGATGCTATGGGGCCAGCCCTGGTTGTCTATGGGGCACTGTGGGGTCTGGGGGCCCATAGGTGACCCATAGAGGCCCCTATGGGTGCTCTTTGGCTGCTCTTGGGGGGTGTATTGTGCCCATAGATTTTATGGGGCCAGCCCTGAGTGTCTATGGGGTGCTGTGGAGTGGGGGGTGGGGTACGACGTGACCCATAGAGGCCCCTTTGGGTGCTGTGGGGCTGCTCTGGGGGGGGTATTGTGCCCCATAGATAATGTGGGGCCAGTCCTGGGTGTCTATGGGGCACTGTGGGGTCTGGGGGCCCATAAGTGACCCATAGAGGCCCCTATGGTGCTGTGGGGCTGCTCTTGGGGGGGGTATTGTGCCCCATAGATTTTATGGGGTCACCCCTGGGTGTCTATGGGGCGCTGTGGGGTGGGGGGGACACAGCGTGACCCATAGAGGCCCCTATGGGCGCTGTGGGGCTGCACCAGGGGAGTATTGTGTCCCATAGATATTATGGGGTCACCTCTGGGTGTCTATGGGGCGCTGTGGGGTGGGGGGCGCCCATAGTAGGCCCTTTGGGTGCTGTGGGGCTGCTCTGGGTGTGGCATTGCACCCCATAGATGCTATGGGGCCAGCCCTGGTTGTCTGTGGGGCACTGTGGGGTGGAGGGGGGGGGGTTGTGACCCATAGAGGCCCCTGTGGGGCTGCTCTGGGGTGGGTATTGTGCCCCATAGATTTTATGAGGCCAGCCCTGGTTGTCTATGGGGCGCTGTGGGGTGGGGGGGGGGGCACGGTGTGACCCATAGAGGCCCCTTTGGGTGCTATGGGGCTGCTCTGGGGGGGACACAGGGACCCCCAGACGCTGTGGGGCCAGCCCGGGGTGTCAGTGGGGCGCAGTGGGGTGGGGGCTGCCCCATAGAAACCCCTTTTTGGGTGCGTTGTGGTCCCCCCTTTCCCCCCTGACCTCTTTGTTTTCCCCCAGGAGCGCTGTGATTGGCGGTCGGAGCGGTGGTCCGGCGGCGGTCCAGCTATGGTCTGACTGTGGTACAGTCGTCGTCCGGCTGTAGCCCGGCTGTCATCCGGCTGCGGTCCGGCTGCGGTCCAACTGTCATCTGGCTGCGGTCTGGCTGTGGTCTGACTGTCATCCAGCTGCAGTCCGACTGTCATCCGGCTGCGGTCTGGCTGCGGTCCAACTGTCGTCTGGCTGCGGTCCGGCTGTGGTCTGACTGTCATCCAGTTGCAGTCCAGCTGTGGTCCGGCTGTAGTCTGGCTGTGGTCTGACTGTCATCCGGCTTCGGTCCAGCTGAAGTCTGGCTGTAGTCCGACTGTGGTCTGGCTGTGGTCTGATTGTCATCCAGCTGCGGTCCAGCTGAAGTCTGGCTGTAGTCCGACTGTCGTCCGGCTGTGGTCTGGCTGTGGTCCAACTGTCATCTGGCTGCAGTCTGGCTGTGGTCCAGCTGTCATCCAGCTGTCATCCAGTTCTAGTCCATCTGTCATCCAGCTGTCGTCCAGCTGTGGTCCGGCTGTAGCAGCACCATGTACGCAGTGTACAAACAGGCGCACCCTCCGACGGGGTTGGAGTTCTGCCTGTACTGCCACTTCTTCGGCACCGCCGAACGCAACCTGGTGGTGGCGGGCACCTCCCAGCTCTACGTCTACCGCCTCAACCACGACGCCGAGGTGTGTTCTCCCCCTACCCCACCCCCAAAAACCCCACCCCGGGACCCCCGGAGCCCGCCCCACACTTGGGGGGCAGAGGGGTGTGCGTGTGGGGCGGTGCTGATGGTGCTTTGTGTTCGGTTGCAGAGCGGCGTCAAAGATCGGAATGCGGGTAAGTGGGGGGGGGACCCCTCCGACACTGTGACACCCCGACATTGTCACCCCCACACTGTGACACCTGACACTGTGACACCCCGACATTGTCACCCCCACGATGTGACACCCGACACTGTGACAGCCCAACATTGTCACCCCCCACACTGTGACACCCGACACTGTGGCACCCTGACATTGTCACCCCCACGGTGTGATACCTGACACTGTGACACCCCGACATTGTTACCCCCACACTGACACCCGACACTGTGACACCCCCGACACTGTCACCCCCACACTGTGACACCTGACACTGTGACACCCCGACACTGTCACCCCCACACTGTGACACCCCGACATTGTCACCCCCACAGTGTGACACCCCGACACTGTCACCCCCACAGTGTGACACCCGACACTGTGACACCCCGACATTGTCACCCCCACACTGTGACACCCAACACTGTGACACCCCGACACTGTCACCCCCACACTGTGACACCTGACACTGTGACACCCCGACATTGTTACCCCCACGATGTGACACCCGACACTGTGACACCCCGACATTGTCACCCCCACACTGTGACACCCAACACTGTGACACCCCGACATTGTCACCCCCACGCTGTGATACCTGACACTGTCACACCCCGACACTGTGACACCCTGACATTGTCACCCTGCAGTGTGACACCTGACACAGTGACACCCCATCATTGTCACCCCCACACTGTGACACCTGGCAGCGTGACTGTTGTTGGGGTGTTGGTGTTGTCGGGGTGTTGGGACGTTTGGGTGTTGTTGGGGTGTTGGTGTTGTTGGGATGTTTGGGTGTTGTTGGGGTGCTGGTGGTTGTGGGGCGGTGGTGACTGTATGATGGTGGTTGTGGGGCGCTGGTGGTGGTGGGGTGCCGGTGGTTACAGGGTGATGGTGGTTGTGGGGCGCCGGTGTTGTTGGGGTGCTGGTGTTGTTGGGTGCTGGTGGTTATGGGGTGCTGGTGGTTGTGGGGCGTCGGTGTTGTTGGGTGCCGGTGGTTGTGGGGTGCCGGTGGTTACGGGATGGTGGTGGTTGTGGGGTGCCGGTGTCGTTGGGGTGCCAGTGGTTACGGGGTGCTGGTGGTTGTGGGGTGCTGGTTGTTACAGGGTGATGGTGGTTGTGGGGTGCCGATGTTGTTGTGGTGCTGGTGTCGTTGAGGTGCTGGTGGTGGTGGGGTGCCAGTGTTATTAGGGTGCTGGTATTGTTGGGTGATGGTGGTTGTGGGGTGCTGGTGGTTACGGGGTGCCGGTGTTGTTGGGTGCTGGTGGTTATGGGATGCCGGTGTTGTTGGGGTGCTGGTGTTGTTGGGTGCTGGTGGTTACGGGGTGCTGGTGGTTGTGGGGTGCTGGTGGTTACGGGGTGCCGGTGTTGTTGGGTGCTGGTGGTTGTGGGGTGCCGGTGGTTATGGGGTGCCGGTGTTGTTGGGGTGCTGGTGTTGTTGGGTGATGGTGGTTACGGGATGCCGGTGTTGTTGGGGTGCTGGTGTTGTTGGGTGATGGTGGTTACAGGGTGCTGGTGGTTGTGGGGTGCTGGTGGTTACGTGGTGCCGGTGTTGTTGGGGTGCCGGTGTTGTTGGGTGCCGGTGTTGTTGGGTGCTGGTGTTGTTGGGTGCTGGTGGTTACGGGGTGCCAGTGTCGTTGGGATGCCGGTGGTTGTGGGGTGCCAGTGGTTGTGGGGTGCTGACGGTCATGGGGTGCTGGTGGCTGTACGATGGTGGTTGTGGGGTGCTGATGGTCATG
>JALIRH010000235.1:0-45674 GCA_023055505.1 Callipepla californica brunnescens | reverse complement strand
TGGACCCCGGACGGGCGCTGCGCCGTCATGCTCATCTACGGCACGCGCCTCGTCGTCCTGCCCTTCCGCCGCGACTCGCTGGCCGACGAGCACGACGGGCTGGTGGGGGAGGGGGTGAGTTTGGGGGGGGGGGGGGGAGGGTGAGGTGGAGGGGGAGGGGAGGGGGAGTAGGGGGGGAGGAGAGGGGTGGAGGGAAGGCGGGGGTTGGGGGGAAAGGGAGGGGGGGGGGGAAAGGGGAGGGGTGGGGGGGAGAGGGGGGGGAAAGAGGGGGTGGGGGGGGGAAGGGGGTGGGGGGCAAGGGGGGTGGGGGGGGAAAGGAGAGTGGGGGGGTAAAGGATGGTGAGGGGAAAGGGGAGTGGGGGGGGAAAGGGGGAGAGGGCTAAGGGGTGGGGGGTGTAAAGGGGGAGGGGGGAAAGGGGGAGGTTGGGGGGGAAGGGATGGTGGGAGGAAAAGGGGGGTGGTTTGGGGGGGAAATGGGGGGTGGGGGGTTAAGGGGAGAGGGGGGGAAAAGGGGGGAGTGGAGGGGAAGGGGGTGGGGGGTAAAGGGGGGGAGGGGAAAGGAGGGGTGGGGGGAGGGGCTTGGGGGTAAATGGGGGGGTGGGGGGGAAGGGGGGTTGGGGAGGGGCTTGAGGGGGAAAGGGGGGTGGAGGGGTCAACTCAGCCAATTTGTGGCCATCACGTTGCCAGGTGTGGCCAACGTGGCCACGGTGAAGCTCCATGTGGCCATCATGGGGCTCAGAGCGGTCAACGTCACCAATTTGTGGCCAGGTGTGGCCAACGTGGCCACGGTGAAGCTCCATGTGGTCAATGTGGGGCTCAGGGCGGTCAACATGGACAATTTGGGGCCAAGGTGGCCTTTATGTGGCCAACGTGGCTGCTGTGAGGCTCCGTGTGGCCAACGTGGGGCTCAGAATGGCCGGAGTGACCATCATTTGTGGCCATCATGCGGCCAGGTGTGGCCAGTGTGGCCACTGTGAGGATCCATGTGGTCAATCTGGAGCTCAGGGCAGTCAACGTGACCGATGTGTGGCAAGGTGTGGCCAATGTGGAGCTCAGTGCGGTCATCTTGGCCAATTTGTGGCCATCACGTGGCCAGGTGTGGCCAGTGTGGCCACGGTGAGGCTCCGTGTGGTCAACGTGTAGCTCAGAGCGGTCATGTTGGCCAATTTGGGGCCGTCGTATGGCCAGGTGTGGCCAACATGGCCACTGTGAGGCTCCATGTGGCCATCATGGGGCTCAGAGCGGTCAACGTCACCAATTTGTGGCCAGGTGTGGCCAACGTGGCCATGGTGAAGCTCCATGTGGTCAATGTGGGGCTCAGGGCGGTCAACATGGACAATTTGGGGCCAAGGTGGCCTTTATGTGGCCAACGTGGCTGCTGTGAGGCTCCGTGTGGCCAACGTGGAGCTCAGAGTGGTCAGCATGACCAATTTGTGGCCATCACGCGGCCAGGTGTGGCCAACATAGCCACTGTGAGGCTCCATGTGGTCAACGTGGAGCTCAGAGCGGTCAGCGTGACTGATTTGTGGCCAGGTGTGGCCAATGTGGAGCTCAGAGCGGTCATCTTGGCCAATTTGGGGCCATCATGTGGCCAGGTGTGGCCAACGTGGCCACTGTGAGGCTCCGTGTGGCCAATGTGGGGTTCAGAGCGGTCAACATGACCAAACTGGGGCCATCACATGGCAAAGTGTGGCCGGCATGGCCACTGTGAGGCTCCATGTGGCCGTCATGGGGCTCAGAGTGGTCAACGTCACCAATTTGTGGCCAGGTGTGGCCAACGTGGCCACGGTGAAGCTCCATGTGGTCAATGTGGGGCTCAGAGCGGTCAACTCGGACAATTTGGGGCCAAGGTGGCCTTTATGTGGCCAATGTGGCTGCTGTGAGGCTCCGTGTGGCCAACGTGGGGCTCAGAGTGGCCGGAGTGACCAATTTGTGGCCACCACGCGGCCAGGTGTGGCCAATGTAGCCACTGTGAGGCTCTGTGTGGTCAGCGTGGAGCTCAGAGCGGTCATCTTGACCAATATGTGGCTAGGTGTGGTCATTATGGGGCTCAGAGTGGTCATCTTAGTGAATTTGTGACCATTACCTGGCCTTTATGTGGTTAACGTGGCTACTGTGTGACTCCATGTGGTCAATGTGGGGCTCAGAGGGGTCATCTTGGCCAATTTGGGGCTATCGTGTGGCCAGGTGTGGCCAACGTGGCCACTGTGAGGCTCCATGTGTCCATCATGGGGCTCAGAGTGGTCAACGTCACCAATTTGTGGCCAGGTGTGGCCAACGTGGCCACTGAGAAGCTCCATGTGGTCAATGTGGGGCTCAGAGTGGCCAGGGTGACCAATTTGGGGCCATCACGTGGCCAGGTGTGGCCAACGTAGCCACTGTGAGGCTCCATGTGGTCAATCTGGAGCTCAGGGCGGTCAACGTGACCGATGTGTGGCCAGGTGTGGCCAATGTGGGGCTCAGAGCGGTCATCTTGGCCAATTTGGGGCCATCATGCGGCCAGGTGTGGCCAGTGTGGCCACTGTGAGGCTCTGTGTGGTCAACATGTAGCTCAGAGCGGTCATCTTGGCCAATTTGGGGCCGTCATGTGGCCAAGTGTGGCCACCGTGACCATGACATGGCTCCATGTGGCCAGTGTGGAGCTCAGAGGGGTCATATTGGCCAATTTGTGGCCATCACGTGTCCAGGTGTGGCCAGTGTGGCCACGGTGAGGCTCCGTATGGCCATCGTGGGGTTCAGAGCGGTCAACGTGACCAAACTGGGGCCATCACATGGCAAAGTGTGGCCGGCATGGCCACTGTGAGGCTCCATGTGGCCGTCATGGGGCTCAGAGTGGTCAACGTCACCAATTTGTGGCCAGGTGTGGCCAACGTGGCCACGGTGAAGCTCCATGTGGTCAATGTGGGGCTCAGGGCGGTCAACATGGACAATTTGGGGCCAAGGTGGCCTTTATGTGGCCAACGTGGCCGCTGTGAGGCTGCGTGTGGCCAACGTGGGGCTCAGAGTGGCCGGAGTGACCAATTTGTGGCCATCATGCGGCCAGGTGTGGCCAACGTAGCCACTGTGAGGCTCCGTGTGGCCATCATGGGGCTCAGAGTGGTCATCTTGGCCAATTTGGGGCCATCACGTGGCCTTTATGTGGCCAGTGTGGCTACTGCAAGGCTCCATGTGGCCAGTGTGGGGCTCAGAGGGTCATCTTGGCCAATTTGGGGCCATCACGCGGCCAGGTGTGGCAGGTGTGGCCAGTGTGAGGCTCCATGTGGTCATTGTGGAGCTCAGAGTGGTCAGCATGACCAATTTGGGGCCATCACGCGGCCAGGTGTGGCCAACATAGCCACTGTGAGGCTCCATGTGGTCAACGTGGAGCTCAGAGCGGTCAGCGTGACTGATTTGTGGCCAGGTGTGGCCAATGTGGAGCTCAGAGCGGTCATCTTGGCCAATTTGTGGCCATCATGTGGCCAGGTGTGGCCAACATAGCCACTGTGAGGCTCCGTGTGGCCAATGTGGGGTTCAGAGCGGTCAACGTGACCAAATTGGGGCCATCACATGGCCAAGTGTGGCTGGCATGGCCACTGTGAGGCTCCATGTGGCCATCATGGGGCTCAGAGTGGTCAACGTCACCAATTTGTGGCCAGGTGTGGCCAACGTGGCCACTGAGAAGCTCCATGTGGTCAATGTGGGGCTCAGAGCGGTCAACTCGGCCAATATGTGGCCAGGGTGGCCTTTATGTGGCCAACGTGGCCACTGTGTGGCTCCATGTGGCCAACGTGGGGCTCAGAGTGGTCATCGTGACCAATATGTGGCCAGGTGTGGCCAGGTGTGGCCAACGTGGCCACTGTGAGGCTCCATGTGGCCAGCGTGGGGCTCAGAGGGTCATCTTGGCCAATTTGTGGCCATCACGTGGCCAGGTGTGGCCAGTGTGGCCAGTGTGAGGCTCCATGTGGTCAACGTGTGGCTCAGAGCAGTCAGCATGACCAACATGTGGCCATTGCATGGCTCCATGTGGTCGACGTGGGCTTCAGAGCGGTCATCTTGACCAATCTGGGGCCGTCATGTGGCCAAGTGTGGCCAACGTGACCATGACATGGCTCCATGTGGCCAGTGTGGAGCTCAGAGGGGTCATCTTGGCCAATTTGTGGCTGGCGTGGCCTTTATGTGTCCAACGTGGCCACCCCATGGCCCCCTGTGGCCATCATGGAGCTCAGAGTGGTCATGCTGACCAATTTGTGGCCAGGGTGGCCTTTATGTGGCCAGTGTGGTCACTGCATGGCTCCGTGTGGCCATCATGGGGCTCAGAGTGGTCATCTTGGCCAATTTGGGGCCAAGGTGGCCTTTATGTGGCCAGTGTGGCTACTGCAAGGCTCCATGTGGCCAGTGTGGAGCTCAGAGGGTCATCTTGGCCAACTTGGGGCCATCACGTGGCCAAGTGTGGCCAGTGTGGCCACTGTGAGGCTCCGTGTGGTCATCGTAGGGCTCAGAGTGGTCAGCATGACCAATGTGTGGCCAGGTGCGGCCAGGTGTGGCCAATGTGGGGCTCAGAGGGTCATCTTGGCCAATTTGGGCAGTCACGTGGCCAGGTGTGGCCAACGTGGCCACTGTGAGGCTCCATGTGGCCATCGTCGGATTCAGAGTGGTCAACGTCACCAATTTGTGGCCAGGTGTGGCCAACGTGGCCACTGAGAAGCTCCATGTGGTCAATGTGGGGCTCAGAGCGGTCAACTCGGCCAATGTGTGGCCAGGGTGGCCTTTATGTGGCCAATGTGGCCACTGTGTGGCTCCGTGTGGCCAACGTGGGGCTCAGAGTGGTCATCGTGACCAATATGTGGCCAGGTGTGGCCAACATGGAGCTCAGAGCGGTCTGCATGACCGTTTTGTGGCCAGGGTGGGCAGAGTGACCAACACTCATCTCCATGTGGCCAACGTGGACGTCAGTGTGGTCAGCTCACCCAATGTGTGGCTCAGCGTGGCCAATATTTGGCTCATCGTGGCCAACGTTTGTCTTGATGCAGCCAATGTGGCCAACACTAATCTCCACGTGGCCACCACGGAGCTCAGTGTGGTCACTTCATCCAATCCGTGGCCAATGTGTGGCTGTAGTTGGCCAACACACCTCTCCACGTGGCCAACACGGAGCTCAGTGTGGTCAGTTCACCCAATTTGTGGCTCAGTGTGGCCAATGTGTGGCTGTAGTTGGCCAACACACCTCTCCACGTGGCCACCACGGAGCTCAGTGTTGTCAGTTCACCCAGTTCGTGGTTCAGTGTGACCTGCGTGTGGCTGTAGTTGGCCAACACACCTCTCCACGTGGCCAACGTGGACATCAGTGTGGTCAGCTCACCCAAACCGTGGCTCAGTGTGACCCATGTGCGGCTGTAGTTGGCCAACACTCATCTCCACGTGGACAACGTGGACATCAGTGTGGTCAGCTCACCCAAAACGTGGCTCAGTGTGACCCATGTGTGGCTGTAGTTGGCCAACACACCTCTCCACGTGGCCACCACGGAGCTGATTGTGATCTGCTCATCCAATACGTGGCTCAGTGTGACCTGTGTGTGGCTGTAGTTGGCCAACACACCTCTCCACGCGGCCACCACGGAGCTCAGTGTGGTCACTTCATCCAATCCGTGGCCAATGTGTGGCTGTAGTTGGCCAACACACCTCTCCACGTGGCCAACACGGAGCTCAGTGTTGTCAGTTCACCCAAACCGTGGCTCAGTGTGACCCATGTGTGGCTGTAGTTGGCCAACACACATCTCCATGTGGCCAACACAAAGCTGATTGAGATCCGCTCACCCAAATCGTGGCTCAGTGTGGCCCATGTGTGGCTGTAGTTGGCCAACACTCATCTCCACGTGGCCAACATGGAGCTCAGTGCGGTCAGTTCATCCAATTCGTGGCCAATGTGCAGCTGTAGTTGGCCAACACACATCTCCACGTGGCCAACATGGAGCTCTGTGTGGTCAGCTCACCCAAACCGTGGCTCAGTGTGACCCATGTGCGGCTGTAGTTGGCCAACACTCATCTCCACGTGGCCACCACGGAGCTCAGTGTGGTCACTTCATCCAATTCGTGGCCAGTGTGTGGCTGTAGTTGGCCAACACACATCTCCACGTGGCCAACATGGAGCTGATTGAGATCTGCTCATCCAATTCATGGCTCAGTGTGGCCCACGTGTGGCTGTAGTTGGCCAACACTCATCTCCACGTGGCCAACACGGAGCTGATTGCAGTCAGTTCACCCAATTCGTGGCTCAGTGTGACCAATGTGCGGCTGTAGTTGGCCAACACACATCTCCACGTGGCCAACGTGGACATCAGTGTGGTCAGCTCACCCAAACCGTGGCTCGGTGTGACCCATGTGTGGCTGTAGTTGACCAACACACTTCTCCATGTGGCCACCACGGAGCTGATTGTGATCTGCTCATCCAATACGTGGCTCAGTGTGACCTGCATGTGGCTGTAGTTGGCCAACACACCTCTCCACGTGGCCAACATGGAGCTGATTGTGATCTGCTCATCCAATACGTGGCTCAGTGTGACCTGCATGTGGCTGTAGTTGACCAACACACCTCTCCACGTGGCCACCGTGGATGAGTTGACCGCTCTGAGCTCCAACGTATGGCTCTGGAGGTGCTCCACACAACGCGTGGTTCTGTGTCCTGGGGGCTTTTTGGGGGTGCTCTCCCCCGGTCCCCCCCGTAACCCACGTCCCCGTTGGGAAGCAGGCAGAAGTCGAGCTTCCTGCCCAGCTACATCATCGACGTGCGGGAGCTGGACGAGAAGCTGCTCAACATCATCGACATGCAGTTCCTCTGCGGCTACTACGAGCCCACCCTCCTC
This sequence comes from Callipepla californica brunnescens, assembly GCA_023055505.1. NCBI lineage: Eukaryota > Metazoa > Chordata > Aves > Galliformes > Odontophoridae > Callipepla > Callipepla californica. The sequence goes on along the minus strand of JALIRH010000235.1, from coordinate 38,835 downwards.
ATCCTCTTCGAGCCCAACCAGACGTGGCCGGGGTAAGGACCCCCTCCTCCTCCTCCCCCCCCCCCCCTTTTATTTTTTACTGGGGTGTGGTGGGGTGGTGACGGTGACAGGGCGGTCCCACAGGCGCGTGGCGGTGCGTCAGGACACGTGCAGCATCGTGGCCATCTCGCTGAACATCATGCAGAAGGTGCACCCCGTCATCTGGTCCCTCAGCAACCTGCCCTTCGACTGTACACAGGCGCTGGCTGTGCCCAAACCCATCGGTGAGAGGCGGAGCGGGAAGGGGAAGTGGGCGGGTGACGGTCACGGTGGTGGTTCGGGTGTTGGTCTGGGTGGTGGTCCTGGTGGTGGTGGTCCTGGTGGTGATGGTTGGGGTGGCAGCCTGTGTGATGCTCCGGGTGGTGGTCCAGGTGGCAGTCTGGGTGACAGTTTGGGCGGTGATGGTCCGGGTGACGGTCCGGGTGATGGTCCAGATTGTGATGGTCCAGGTGGTGATGACGGTCTGGGTGTTGGTCCAGGTGACAGTCTGGGCGATGGTCTGGGTGATGTTCAGGGTGACAGCCCGGGTGGTGGTCCGGGTGATTGTCAGTGTGACAGTCCAGGCAATGGTCAGAGTGGTGATGATCTGGGTGACAGTCCTGGTGACGGTCTGGGTGATGGTCTGGATTGTGATGGTCCGGGTGACAGCCCTGGTGATGGTCTAGGCGGTGATGGTTCGGGTGACAGTCTGTGTGATGCTCTGGGTGGTAATGGTCTGGGTGTTGGTCCAGGTGACAGACTGTGTGACAGTCCAGATGATGGTCCAGGTAGTGACGGTCAGGGTGACGGTCACGGTGGTGGTTCGGGTGTTGGTCTGGGTGGTGGTCCTGGTGGTGATGGTCCTGGTGGTGATGGTTGGGGTGACAGCCTGTGTGATGCTCCGGGTGGTGGTCCAGGTGACAGTCTGGGTGACAGTTTGGGCGGTGATGGTCCGGGTGACGGTCCGGGTGATGGTCCAGATTGTGATGGTCCAGGTGGTGATGACGGTCTGGGTGTTGGTCCAGGTGACAGTCTGGGTGATGGTCAGGGTGACAGCCCGGGTGACAGTCTGGGTGGTGGTCCGGGTGATTGTCAGTGTGACAGTCCAGGTGATGGTCAGGGTGGTGATGATCTGGGTGACAGTCCTGGTGACGGTCCAGGTAGTGACGGTCAGGGTGACAGTCCTGGTGACAGCCCGGGTGACGGTCTGGGTGGTGATGGTTTGGGTGATGGTCCTGGTGACAGACTGTGTGACGGTCCAGGTAATGGTCCAGGTAGTGATGGTGTGAGTGACAGTTCTGGTGACAGTTTGGGTGACAGTCCGGGTGGTGATGGTTTGGGTGACAGTCTGTATGATGCTCTGGGTGGTGGTCTGGGTGACAGCCCGGGTGACAGTCTAGGTGGTGACGGTCCTGGTGATGGTCCTGGTGACAGTTTGGGTGACAGTCTGGGTGGTGATGGTCCTGGTGGTGGTCCAGTGACTGTCCAGGTAGTGATGGTCAGGGTGACAGTCCTGGTGACGGACTGTGTGATGGTCCTGGTGACAGTCCAGGTGGTGGTCTGGGTGATGGTCCGGGTGATGGTGCAGGTGGTGATGATGATCTGGGTGACGGTCCCAGTGATGGTCTGGGAGATGGTCCAGGAAGTGACAGTCAGGGTGACAGACTGTGTCATGGTCCGGATTGTGATGGTCCGGGTGGTGGTAATGGTCTGGGTGTTGGTCCAGGTGACAGTCTGGGTGATGGTCCTGGTGATGGTCCAGGTAGTGACAGTCAGAGTGATAGTCCTGGTGACGGTCGTGGTGATGGTCCGGGTGATGGTCAGGGTGACAGTCCAGATGGTGATGGTCTGGGTGACAGCCCGGGTGATGGTCCATCCCAGTGCCACCCCAGTGCCATCCCATTGCCCTCTGCTGCCACCAGGGCCATTCCAGTGCCACCTGATGCCACCAGGGCCATCCCAGTGCCACCCCCGATGCCATCCCAGTGCCCTCTGCTGCCACCAGTGCCATCCCAGTGCTCCCCAGTGCTACTCCGATACCACCAGTGCCATCCCAGTGCCAACCCAATGCCACCAGGGCCGTCCCAGTGCCACCCCGATGCCATCCCAGTGCCACCTGATGCCACCAGAGCCATCCCAGTGCCCCCCAGTGCTACCCTGATACCACCAGTGCCATTCCAGTGCCACCCCGATGCCATCCCAGAGCCCTCTGATGCCACCAGGGCCATCCCAGTGCCACCCCGATGCCATCCCAGTGCCACCTGATGCCACCAGTGCCATCCCAGTGCCCCCTGGTGCCACTCTGATGCCACCAGTGCCATCCCGGTGCCACCGTGGTGCCATCTGTCCCCGCAGGTGGAGTGGTGATCTTCGCTGTCAACTCTCTGCTGTACCTGAACCAGAGCGTGCCGCCCTACGGCGTTTCCCTCAACAGTCTGACCGCCGGCACCACCGTCTTCCCGCTGCGTGAGTGCCACCACCACCAAGGGGTGACAGTGCCACGGGGTGACACGGTCGTGGGGTGACACAGCCATGGGATGACACAGGGTGACATGGCATAGGGTGACAATGCCATGGGGTGACACAACCACAGGGTGACACGGTCAGAGGGTGACAGTGCGAGGGGTGACAGTGTCACGGGGGTGACAGTGCCAGAGGGGTGACACAGCATAGGGTGACAGTGCCACGGGGTGACACAGCATAGGGTGATAATGCCACAAGGTGACACGTCTGCTGGGTGGCAACGGACATAGGGTGACAGTGACACGGGGTGACAGTGCCATAGGGTAACATGGCCACGGAGTGACAATGCCACAGGGTGACACGGCTGCTGGGTGACATGGCCATAGGGTGACAATGCCACAGGGTGACACAGCCACTGGGTGACAGCGCCATGGGGTGACATAGCATAGGGTGACAATGGCACAGGGTGACATGGGGTGACACAGCTGTGGGGTGACAATGCCCCAGGGTGACAAGGCCTCAGGGTGACTATGCCATGGGCTGACAGTGCCTCAGGGTGACATGGCCATAGGGTGACACAGGGTGACGCAACCACAGGGTGACAGTGCCACGGGGTGACATAGCCAACGGGTGACCCAGGCATGGTGTGACACGGGGTGACACAGTTATGGGGGTGACAGTACCATCGGGTGACCCAGGAACGGTGTGACATGGGGTAACACAGCCACAGGGTGACACGAGGTGACACAGCCATGTTGTGGCAGTGCCACGGGGCGACACGGTGTGACACAGTGTGACACAGCCATGGGGTGACACGGGGTGACACGGGGTGACACAGCCACAGGGTGACAGGGGGTGATGCAGCCCTGGGGTGACAGTGCCACGGAGTGACACAGCCATGAGGTGACAGTGCCACAGGGTGACACGGGGTGACACGGCGTCGCCGCTTGTGTCCCCGCAGGCACCCAGGACGGCGTGCGACTGACGCTGGACTGCGCGCAGGCCGCCTTCATCTCCTACGACAAAATGGTCATCTCCCTCAAGGGCGGCGAGATGTGAGCGGGGACGGGGATTGGGGGGTCCGGGGGGGGGGGGGGGGGGGGGGGAGGGGACGGGGGTCCCCGATGCGGTGACAGTCCCCGTTGTCACCGCCGCCTGTCCCCCGCCGCCCCCATCCCACAGCTACGTGCTGACGCTCATCACCGACGGCATGCGCAGCGTCCGCGTCCTTCCACTTCGACAAAGCGGCCGCCAGCGTGCTCACCACCTGCGTGAGTGCGGGGCCACAGCCCCACGGCGGCCCCAGCCCCCCCATGTCCCCAGCCCCCCATGTCCCCAGCCCCCACAGCGTCCCCAGCCCCACGGCGTCCCCAACCCCCCATGTCCCCAGCCCCACGGCGTCCCCAACCCCCCATGTCCCCAATCCCATGGTGTCCCTGACCCCATGGGGCCACAACCCCATAGTGTCCCCAGCCCCCCATGTCGCCAGCCCCCCATGTCCCCAGCCCCACGGCGTCCCCAGCCCCATGGGGCCCCAAGCCCCCCATGTCCCCAATCCCATGGTGTCCCCAGCCCCACAGGGCCACAACCTCACAGCGTCCCCAGCCCCACGGCATTCCCAGCCCCACAGCGTCCCCAACCCCACGGTGTCCCCAGCCCCACGGTGTCCCCAGCCCCACGGCGTCCCCAGCCCCACGGTGTCCCCAACCCCCCATGTCCCCAATCCCATGGTGTCCCTGACCCCATGGGGCCACAACCCCATAGTGTCCCCAGCCCCCCATGTCCCCAGCCCCCCATGTCCCCAGCCCCACGGCGTCCCCAGCCCCACGGTGTCCCCAACCCCCCATGTCCCCAGCCCCACAGTGTCCCCAGCCCCACGGCGTCCCCGGCCCCACGGCGTCCCCAGCCCCCAATGTCCCCAGCCCCACGGCGTCCCCAACCCCCCATGTCCCCAGTCCCATGGTGTCCCCAACCCCATAGTGTCCCCAGACCCCCCATGTCCCCAACCCCCTGTGTCCCCATCCCCATAGCGTCCCCAACCCCACAGTGTCCCCAAACCCCATTGTATCCCCAGCCCCATGGTGTCCCCCTATCCCATAGTGTCCCCAACCCCACGGCGTCCCCAGCCCCCCATGTCCCCAATCCCATGGTGTCCCCAGCCCCACAGGGCCACAACCTCACGGCGTCCCCAGCCCCACGGCATTCCCAGCCCCACAGTGTCCCCAACCCCCAGTGTCTCCAACCCCATGGCGTCCCCAGCCCCACGGTGTCCCCAGCCCCATGGCGTCCCCAGCCCCCCATGTCCCCAGCCCCACGGCGTCCCCAACCCCCCATGTCCCCAATCCCATGGTGTCCCTGACCCCACGGGGCCACAACCCCATAGTGTCCCCAGCCCCCACGGTGTCCCCAGCCCCCCATGTCCCCAGCCCCCCATGTCCCCAGCCCCACGGCGTCCCCAACCCCCCCATGTCCCCAGCCCCACGGTGTCCCCAGCCCCATGGTGTCCCCAACCCGTGTGTTCCCAACCCCACTGGGCTGCAACCCCACGGCGTCCCCAACCCCACAGTGTCCCCAACCCCACAGGGTCACAACCCCACAGTGTCCCCAGCCCCACAGCGTCCCCGGCCCCACGGCGTCCCCAGCCCCCAATGTCCCCAGCCCCACGGCGTCCCCAACCCCCTGTGTCCCCATCCCATAGCGTCCCCAACCCCACAGTGTCCCCAAACCCCATTGTATCCCCAGCCCCATGGTGTCCCCAGCCCCATGGTGTCCCCAGCCCCATGGTGTCCCCAGCCCCACGGCGTCCCCAACCCCCCCATGTCCCCAGCCCCATGGTGTCCCCAGCCCCATGGGGCCCCAAGCCCCCCATGTCCCCAATCCCATGGTGTCCCTGACCCCATGGGGCCACAACCCCATAGTGTCCCCAGCCCCCCATGTCCCCAGCCCCCCCATGTCCCCAGCCCCCCATGTCCCCCAACCCCACAGCGTCCCCAGCCCCCCCATGTCCCCAATCCCATGGTGTCCCCAGCCCCACAGGGCCACAACCTCACGGCGTCCCCAGCCCCACGGCATTCCCAGCCCCACAGTGTCCCCAACCCCCAGTGTCCCCAGCCCCATGGCGTCCCCAGCCCCACGGTGTCCCCAACCCCCAGTGTCTCCAACCCCACGGTGTCCCCAGCCCCACGGTGTCCCCAGCCCCACGGCGTCCCCAGCCCCACAGCGTCCCCAACCCCCCCATGTCCCCAATCCCATGGTGCCCCTGACCCCATGGGGCCACAACCCCATAGTGTCCCCAGCCCCCCATGTCGCCAGCCCCCCATGTCCCCAGCCCCACGGTGTCCCCAGCCCCACGGCGTCCCCAGCCCCCCCATGTCCCCAATCCCAGGGTGTCCCTGACCCCATGGGGCCACAACCCCATAGTGTCCCCAGCCCCCCATGTCCCCAGCCCCACAGCGTCCCCAGCCCCACAGCGTCCCCAACCCCCCATGTCCCCAACCCCCCATGTCCCCATCCCCATAGCGTCCCCAACCCCACAGTGTCCCCAAACCCCATTGTATCCCCAGCCCTATGGTGTCCCCTATCCCATAGTGTCCCCAACCCCACAGTGTCCCCAGCCCCCCATGTCCCCAATCCCATGGTGTCCCCAGCCCCACAGGGCCACAACCTCATGGCGTCCCCAGCCCCACGGCATTCCCAGCCCCACGGTGTCCCCAGCCCCACGGCGTTCCCAGCCCCCACGGTGTCCCCAACCCCCCAGTGTCCCCAGCCCCACAGTGTCCCCAGCCCCACGGCGTTCCCAGCCCCACGGCGTTCCCAGCCCCACGGTGTCCCCAGCCCCATGGTGTCCCCAACCCGTGTGTTCCCAACCCCACTGGGCTGCAACCCCACGGCGTCCCCAACCCCACAGTGTCCCCAACCCCACAGGGTCACAACCCCACAGTGTCCCCAGCCCCACAGCGTCCCCGGCCCCACGGCGTCCCCAGCCCCCAATGTCCCCAGCCCCACGGCGTCCCCAACCCCCTGTGTCCCCATCCCATAGCGTCCCCAACCCCACAGTGTCCCCAAACCCCATGGTGTCCCCAGCCCCACGGTGTCCCCAGCCCCACGGTGTCCCCAACCCCCCATGTCCCCAGCCCCACGGTGTCCCCAGCCCCACGGCGTCCCCAACCCCCCATGTCCCCAGCCCCACGGCGTTCCCAGCCCCACAGCGTCCCCAACCCCCTGTGTCCCCAGCCCCACGGCGTCCCCAACCCCCCCATGTCCCCAGCCCCATGGCGTCCCCAGCCCCATGGGGCCCCAAGCCCCCCATGTCCCCAATCCCATGGTGTCCCCGACCCCACGGCGTCCCCAGCCCCACGGTGTCCCCAGCCCCACGGTGTCCCCAGCCCCACGGCGTCCCCAGCCCCCCTGTGTCCCCAACCCCCCATGTCCCCAACCCCACAGCGTCCCCAGCCCCCCATGTCCCCAATCCCATGGTGTCCCCAGCCCCACAGGGCCACAACCTCACGGCGTCCCCAGCCCCACGGCATTCCCAGCCCCACAGTGTCCCCAACCCCCAGTGTCCCCAGCCCCATGGCGTCCCCAGCCTCACGGTGTCCCCAGCCCCACGGCGTCCCCAACCCCCCATGTCCCCAATCCCAGGGTGTCCCTGACCCCATGGGGCCACAACCCCATAGTGTCCCCAGCCCCACAGTGTCCCCAACCCCACAGCGTCCCCAACCCCTCATGTCCCCAGCCCCACGGCGTCCCCAACCCCCCATGTCCCCAGCCCCACGGTGTCCCCAGCCCCATGGTGTCCCCAACCCGTGTGTTCCCAACCCCACTGGGCTGCAACCCCACGGCGTCCCCAACCCCACAGTGTCCCCAACCCCACAGGGTCACAACCCCACAGTGTCCCCAGCCCCACGGCGTCCCCGGCCCCACGGCGTCCCCAGCCCCACGGCGTCCCCAGCCCCACGGCATTCCCAGCCCCACAGCGTCCCCAACCCCCCAGTGTCCCCAGCCCCCACAGCGTCCCCAACCCCTCATGTCCCCAGCCCCACGGCGTCCCCAACCCCCCATGTCCCCAGCCCCACGGCGTCCCCGCCCCACGGCGTCCCCAACCCCCCATGTCCCCAGCCCCATGGCGTCCCCAGCCCCACAGCGTCCCCAACCCCCTGTGTCCCCAGCCCCACGGCGTCCCCAGCCCCCCATGTCCCCAGCCCCACGGCGTCCCCAGCCCCATGGGGCCCCAAGCCCCCCCATGTCCCCAATCCCATGGTGTCCCCGACCCCACAGGGCCACAACCCCACGGCGTCCCCCAGCCCCACGGTGTCCCCAACCTCCCATGTCCCCAATCCCATGGTGTCCCCCAGCCCCACAGGGCCACAACCTCACGGCGTCCCCAGCCCCACGGTGTCCCAGCCCCATGGCGTCCCCAGCCCCACGGCGTCCCTAGCCCCACGGCGTCCCCAGCCCCATGGCGTCCCCAGCCCCACGGCGTCCCCAACCCGTGTGTTCCCAACCCCACTGGGCCGCAACCCCATGGCATCCCCAGCCCCATGGAGTCCCCAACCCCACGGCGTCCCCAGCCCTGCAGTGTCCCCAGCCCCACGGTGTCCCCCAACCCCACGGGGCCACAAACCCCGCGGTGTCCCCAGCCCCATAGTGTCCCTAGGCCCCTATGTCCCCAGACCCCCCGTGTCCCCATCCCCATAGTGTCCCCAACCCCACAGTGTCCCCAAACTCCATTGTATCCCCAGCCCCTCTCTGTCCCCAGCCCCATAGTGTCCCCAACCCCACGGTGTCCCCAACCCCACGGCGTCCCCAACCCCATGGCGTCCCCAACCCCACAGTGTCCCCAACCCCACTGGGCCACAACCCCACGGCGTCCCCAGCCCACCATGTCTCCAACCCCATGGTGTCCCCAACCCCCCATGTCCCCAACCCCATGGTGTCCCCAACCCCCCATGTCCCCAGCCCCACGGCGTCCCCAACCCCCACAGTGTCCCCAGCCCCCCGGTGTCCCCAACCCCCCATGCTCCCCCCTGTGTCCCCAGCCTCACGGTGTCCCCAACCCCACAGGGCCCCAAGCCTGTGTGTCCCCAACCCCACGGCGTGCCCAACCCCACGGCATCCCCAACCCCATGGTGTCCCCACCCATGTCCCTAAATCCCTGTGTCCCCAACCCCATTTTGTCCCCAACCCCTGTGTCTCCAGTGCCCCTGTCCCCAACCCCCCCATGTTCCCACCTGTGTCCCCAACCCCATGGTGTCCCAACCCCATGGTGGCCCCAGACCCCCATTTTCTCACCTGTGTCCCCAACCCCCACGGTGTCCCCAACCCCATTGTGTCCCCAGCCCGTTGTGTCCCCAACCCCCCATGTTCCCACCTGTGTCCCCAACCCCACGGTGTCCCCAACCCCCCCATGTCCCCAACCCCATGCTGTCCCCAACCACCCCATGTTCCCACCTGTGTCCCCAACCCCACAGTGTCCCCAACCCCATGCTGTCCCCAACCCCCCATGTTCCCACCTGTGTCCCAACCCCACAGTGTCCCCAACCCCATGCTGTCCCCAACCCCACAGTTTCTCCAGCCGTGTCCCCAACCCCATGGTGTCCCCAACGGTGTCCCCCATCCCCACGGTGTCCCCACACCCCCCGTGTCCCCGTGCCCGCAGATGGTGACGCTGGAGCCGGGGTTCCTGTTCCTGGGCTCCCGCCTGGGGAACTCTCTGCTGCTCAAATACACCGAGAAGCTGCAGGACGCCCCGAAGGATCCGCCTGACAAGCAGGTGCTGTCACCGTGTCACCCACTGCGTCACCATGTCACCGTGTCACCCACTGTGTCACCATGTCACCCACTGTGTCACTGTGTCACCGCATCACCACATCACCGTGTCACCCTCTGTGTCACCGTGTCACCCACTGTGTCACCGTGTCACCCACTGTGTCACCGTGTCACCACCCGCGTCACCACATCACCGCGTCACCCACTGTGTCACTATCACTGTGTCACTGTGTTGCCTACCACGTCACCGCATCACCCACTGTGTCACCACATCACTGCATCACCCACTGTGTCACTGTCACTGTGTCACTGTGTTGCCTACTGCGTCACCGTGTCACCCACTGTGTCACCGCATCACCCGCGTCACCCACTGTGTCACTGTCACTGTGTCACTGTGTTGCCTACCGCGTCACCGCATCACCCACTGTGTCACCGCGTCACTGCATCACCACATCACCGCATCACCCACTCTGTCACTGTGTCACTGTCACTGTGTCACCGCGTCACCCACTGTGTCACTGTGTCACATACCGCATCACCGTGTCACCCACTGTGTCACCATGTCACCCACTGCGTCACCCACTGTGTCACCATGTCACCTTGTCACTGTGTCACCGCATCACCGTGTCGTTGTGTCTCTGTGTCACCATGTCAACCTGTTGCTATGTCACTATGTCACCTTGTCACTGTGTCACCATGTCACCAGGTCACCATGTCACCAGGTCATCGTGTCGCTGTGTCGTTGTGTCACTGTGTCCCGGTGGCATTGTCCCGCTGGCACTGCTGTCCCCATGTCCTGGTGACAGTTGTCCCCATGTCCTGGTGGCACTGCTGTCCCCATGTCCTGGTGACAGTTGTCACTGTGTCCCAGTGGCACTGTTGTCACTGTGTCCCTGGTGACAGTTGTCCCCATGTCCTGGTGCCACTCCTGTCCCCGTGTCCTGGGTGACAGTTGTCACTGTGTCTCAGTGGCACTGCTGTCACCATGTCCTGGTGACAGTTGTCACTGTGTCCCAGTGGCACTGCTGTCCCCATGTCCTGGTGACAATTGTCCTCATGTCCCAGTGGCACTGCTGTCCCCATGTCCTGGTGACAATTGTCACTGTGTCCCAGTGGCACTGTTGTCACCGTGTCCCCATGTCCCCCCCGCAGGAGGAGCCCCCGACCAAGAAGAAACGCTCGGAGTCATCAGCTCCGTGGGCCGGTGCGTGACATGGGGACACCCGGGGCTGGGGGGGTGACACAAAATAGGAGGTGACATGGACAGGGGTGGGTGACATGGAGACACCCTGGAGCTGGGGGGTGACACGGGGGGGGGTGACATGAAAGGGGAGGTGACATGGACAGGGGTGGGGTGACACCAAGTGGGGGGGTGACATGAGGGGAGGTGACATGAACAGGGGTGGGTGACATGAAGTTGGGGGTGTGACATGGGGGGGTGACATGGAAAGGAGGTGACACGGGGGGGGGGGTGACCAAAAGGAGGGGTGACACGAAGTGGGGGGATGACATGGGGGGGTGTGACATGGAGAGGAGGTGACACAGAGGGGAGAGGTGACATGGGGGGGGTGACAAAAAAGGAGAGGTGACATGGGCAGGAGTGGGTGACACGAAGTGGGTGGCATTGGGGGGGTGACATGGAGGGGGGAGGTGACATGGGGTGACATGAAAGAGGAGGTGACATGGACAGGAGTGGGTGACACAAAGTGGGGGGGGGTGACACAAAGAGGAGGTGACATTGGGAGGTGACATGGACAGGAGCAGGTGACACGAATTGGGGGGGTGACATGAGGAGGGGGTGACACGGAGGGGAGGTGACATGGAGGGGGGGAGATGATGTGGGGTGACACGGAGGGGGTGAGGGTGAGACGGGGGAGGTGACATGGGGTGGGTGACATGGAGGGTGGTGACACAGAGGGGAGGTGACATGAACGGGGGGTGACACAAAGTGGGGGGGTGACATGGAGGTGACACGAGGTGACATGGTGTGACATGGAGGGGAGGTGACATGGACAGGGGTGGGTGACACAAAGGGAGGGGGGTGACACGAGGAGGGGGTGACATGGAGGAGGGGGAGATGATGTGGGGTTGACACAGGGGGGGTGAGGGTGAAACGGGGGAGGTGACATGGGGTGGGTGACACGGAGGGGGGTGACACAGAGGAGGGTGTGACGCGCTGTGGGGTGACACGGAGGGGAGCAGGTGACACAGCGTGGGGGTTGACGCAGAGGGGGGTGACCCAGAGCAAGGGAGGGGGGGTGACAAGGCGTGGGGGAGGTGACACGGGGCGGGGAGGTGACACGGTGACGTCACGGTGTCCCCTCCAGGCGGCAGCAAGTCGGCACCGCAGGACGAGGTGGACGAGATCGAGGTGTACGGCAGCGAGGCACAGTCGGGGACGCAGTTGGCCACGTACTCCTTCGAGGTGTGTCCCCAAACGGTGTCCCCTCCCCCCCCACCCCCCCGCACCCCGATCCCGGTGACACCGCGACCACCGCCCGCGCCGGTGTGTGTCCCCTCCTGTTGTCCCCGCAGGTGTGTGACAGCATCCTCAACATCGGGCCCTGCGCCAACGCCGCCATGGGAGAGCCCGCCTTCCTGTCCGAGGAGGTCAGAGCCGCTCCCGTGCCCCGTGTGTCCCCGTGTCCCCTTGTCCCCAGGTCCCAGTGTCCCCTTGTCCCCATGTCCCCTTGTCCCCAGGTCCCAATGTCCCCACGTCCCCATGTCCCCATGTCCCCACGTCCCCATGTCCCCTTGTCCCCAGGTCCCAATGTCCCCATGTCCCTCTGTCCCCATGTCCCTCTGTCACTGTGTCTCTATGTCCCTTCTGTATCCATGTCCCCTTGTCCCCATGTCCTCCTGTCCCCGTGTCCCCATGTCCCTTTGTTCCCATGTCCCCGTGTCCCTCTGTCCCCATGTCCCCGTGTCACTGTGTCTCTATGTCCCTTCTGTCCCCGTGTCCCTCCGTCCCCATGTTCCTCTGTCCCCATGTCCCCGTGTCCCCATGTTCTTCTGTCCCCCTTGTCCCCATGTCCCCTTGTCCCCAGGTCCTTGTGTCCCCAGGTCCCCATGTCCCCATGTCACTGTGTCTCTATGTCCTTTCTGTCCCTGTGTCCCCGTGTCCCCATGTCCCCATGTCCCTGTGTCCCCATGTCCCTGTGTCCCCATGTTCTTCTGTCCCCTTGTCCCCAGGTCCCAATGTCCCCATGTCCTTGTGTCCCCATGTCCCTGTGTCCCCATGTCCCTGTGTCCCCGTTGTCCCCTTGTCCCCGTGTCCCAATGTCCCCGTGTCCCTCTGTCCCCATGTCCCTCTGTCACTGTGTCCCCATGTCCCCTTGTCCCTCTGTCCCCATGTCCCCATGTCCCCATGTCCCTTTGTCCCCATGTCCCCTTGTCCCCATGTCCCAGTGTCACTGTGTCTCGATGTTCCTTCTTTCCTCGCGTCCCCATGTCCACTTGTCCCCATGTCCCCAGGTCCACTTGTCCCCATGTCCCTCTGTCACTGTGTCTCTATGTCCCTTCTGTCCCCATGTCCCTCTGTCCCCATGTCCCTGTGTCTCCGTGTCCCCTTGTCCCCATGTCCCCATGTCCCATTGTCCCTGTGTCCCCATGTCCCCTGGTCCCAATGTCCCCATGTCCCCATGTCCCTCTGTCCCCATGTCCCCTTGTCCCTCTGTCCCCATGTCCACTTGTCCCCATGTCCCCAGGTCCCAATGTCCCCACGTCCCCATGTCCCCTTGTCCCCAGGTCCCAGTGTCGCTGTGTCTTGATGTCTCTTCTTTCCCCATGTCCCCTTGTCCCCATGTCCCTCTGTCCCAGTGTCCCTGTGTCCCCATGTCCTCCTGTCCCCGTGTCCCCATGTCCCTTTGTTCCCATGTCCCCATGTCCCCTTGTCCCCATGTCCCTGTGTCTCCGTGTCTCCGTGTCCCCAATGTCCCCCATATCCCCATGTCACTGTGTCTCTATGTCCCTTCTGTCCCCCTGTACCCCTGTCCCCATATCCCCATGTCCCCTTGTCCCCATGTCCCTCTGTCCCAGTGTCCCTATGTCCCCACATCCCCATGTCCCCGTATCCCCATGTCCCCCTGTCCCTGTGTCCCCCTGTCCCTCCGTGTCCCCCTGTCCCCCCCGTGTCCCCATGTCCCTGTGTCCCCCTGTCCCCATCCCCCATCCCCATGTCCCCATGTCTCTCTGTCCCCGTGTCCCCATGTCCTCTGTGTCCTTCTGTCCCCATGTGCCCAGGTCTCTGTGTCATCGTGTCCCCATGCCCTGTGTCCCCTTATCCCCATGTCCCCATGTCCCCATGTCCCCACGTCCCCACGTCCCCACGTCCCCATGTCCCCCACGTCCCCCACATCCCCATGTCCCCTTGTCCCTGTGTCCCCATGTCCCCGTGTCCTCGTGTCCCCATGTCAGCATGTCCCCTGCATCCTCCTGTCCCCATGTCCCTCTATCCCTGTGTCCCCATGTCCCTGTGTCCCCCCATGTCCCCCTGTCTCCCTGTCCCACTGTCTCTCTATCCCCGTGTCCCTGTGTCCCCATGTCCCCATGTCCCTACATCCCCCTGTCCCCATATCCCCATGTCCCCACGTCCCCGTGTCCCCCGTGTCCCGGTGTCCCCACGCAGGCGGTGCGTGTGACATCGGCACTGTCCCCTCTGTGTGCTCCGCAGTTCCAGAACAACCCCGAACCGGACCTGGAGATCGTGCTGTGCTCGGGGTACGGCAAGAACGGCGCGCTGTCCGTGCTGCAGGTGGGAGCGGTGTCACCGCGTCACCGTGTCAGGGTGTCACCGTGTCACTGTGTTGTGTTGCTGTGTCACTGTGTCGTTGTGTCACTGTGTCGCTGTGTTGTTGTGTCACTGTGTTGCTGTGTTGTTGTGTCACTGTGTCGCTGTGTTGTTGTGTCACTGTGTCGCTGTGTTGCTGTGTTGTTGTGTCACCGTGTTACCGTGTCACTGTGTCTTTGTGTTGCCATGTTGTGTTGTTGTGTCACTGTGTCACCATGTATTTGTGTCACCCGCATCACTATGTCACTGCGTCACTATGTCACCGTGTTGCTGTGTCATTGTGTCGTTGTGTCACTGTGTCATTGTGTCGTTGTGTCACTGTGTCTTTGTGTCGTTGTGTCCCTGTGTCACCGTGTCACTGTGTCGCTGTGTCACTGTGTTGTGTCACCATGTCATTGTGTCGCTGTGTCACTCTGTCACTGTGTCATTGTGTTACCGCGTCACTATGTCACCGTGTCACTGTGTCGCCATGTCGCTGTGTCACTGTTTTGTTGTGTCACTGCGTCTCTGTGTTGTGTCACTCTGTCACTGTGTCGCTGTGTCACTGTGACATTGTGTCACTGTGTCATTGTGTCACTGTGTCATTGTGTCATGGTGTCACTGTGTTGCTGTGTCATTGTGTCACGGTGTCATTGTGTCACTGTGTCGCTGTGTCACTGTGTTGTTGTGTCACTCTGTCACTGTGTCGCTGTGTCACTGTGTCGCTGTGTCACCGTGTTGCCATGTCACTGTGTCACTGTGTCACTGTCGTGTTGCCGTGTCATTGTGTCGCTGTGTCACTCTGTCACTGTGTTGCTGTGTCATTGTGTCACTGTGTCTCTGTGTCACGGTGTCATTGTGTCACTGTGCCGCTGTGTCACTGTGTTGCTGTGTCACTGTGTTGCTGTGTCACTGTGTTGTTGTGTCACTCTGTCGCTGTGTTGCTGTGTCACTGTGTTGTTGTGTCACTGTGTCTCTGTATTGTTGTGTCACTGTGTCACTATGTCACTGTGTCGCTGTGTTGTTATGTCGCTGTGTCGCCGTGTTGCAGTGTCGCTGTGTCACTGTGTTGTTGTGTCACTCTGTCACTCTGTCGCTGTGTCACCGTGTCACTGTGTCGTTGTGTCGCTGTGTCACTGTGTTGTTGTGTCATTGTGTCACTGTGTCACTGTGTTGTGTCACTCTGTCACTCTGTCGCTGTGTTGTTGTGTCGCTGTGTCACTGTGTCATTGTGTCACTCTGTCACTCTGTCGCTGTGTTGCTGTGTTGCTGTGTCGCTGTGCTGTTGTGTTGTTGTGTCACTGTGTTGTTGTGTCACCATGTCATTGTGTCGCTGTGTCACTCTGTCACTGTGTCATTGTGTTACCCGCGTCACTATGTCACCGTGTCGCTGTGTTGCCATGTCGCCGTGTCACTATTTTGTTGTGTCACTGTGTCTCTGCGTTGTGTCACTCTGTCACTGTGTCGCTGTGTCACTGTGTCGCTGTGTCACTGTGTCATGGTGTCACTGTGTCGCTGTGTCATTGTGTCACGGTGTCATTGTGTCACTATGTCACTGTGTTGTTGTGTCACTCTGTCACTCTGTTGCTGTGTCACCATGTCACTGTGTCGTTGTGTCGCTGTGTCACTGTGTCGTTGTGTCACTCTGTCACTCTGTCACTCTGTTGCTGTGCTGCTGTGTCGCTGTGCTGTTATGTTGTTGTGTCACTGTGTTGTTGTGTCACCATGTCATTGTGTCGCTGTGTCACTCTGTCACTGTGTCATTGTGTTACCCGCGTCACTATGTCACCGTGTCACTGTGTCGCCATGTCGCTGTGTCACTGTTTTGTTGTGTCACTGCGTCTCTGTGTTGTGTCACTCTGTCACTGTGTCGCTGTGTCACTGTGACATTGTGTCACTGTGTCATTGTGTCACTGTGTCATTGTGCCATGGTGTCACTGTGTCGCTGTGTCATTGTGTCACGGTGTCATTGTGTCACTGTGTCACTGTGTCGCCATGTCACTGTGTCGCTGTGTCACCGTGTTGCCATGTCACTGTGTCACTGTCGTTGTGTTGCCGTGTCATTGTGTTGCTGTGTCACTCTGTCACTGTGTTGCTGTGTCACTGTGTCTCTGTGTCACTGTGTCACTCTGTCACTGTGTTGCTGTGTCACTGTGTCACTGTGTCTCTGTGTCACTGTGTCACTCTGTCACTGTGTCGCTGTGTCACTGTGTTGTTGTGTCGTTGTGTCACTGTGTCACTGTGTTGTTGTGTCACTCTGTCACTCTGTCGCTGTGTCACCGTGTCACTGTGTCGTTGTGTCACTGTCGTTGTGTCACTCTGTCACTCTGTCGCTGTGTTGCTGTGCTGTTGTGTTGTTGTGTCACTGTGTTGTTGTGTCTCCATGTCATTGTGTCGCTCTGTGTCACTCTGTCACTGTGTCGTTGTGTCACTGTGTTGCTGTGTCACTGTGTCACTGTCGTTGTGTTGCCGTGTCACTGTGTCGCTATGTCACCGTGTCGTTGTGTCACTGTGTCACTGTGTCACTGTGTTGTTGTGTCATTGTGTCACTGTGTCACCGCGTCACTGTGTCAGCATGTCACCGTGTCATTGTGTCGCTGTGTCCCCCACATCCCCATATCCCAGTATCCCTATATGTCAGTGTCCCTGGGTCCCGCTGTTGTCCCGCTGTTGTCCCCGTGCTGTCTCCGTGCTGTCTTGCTGTTGTCCCCATGCTGTTCTGCATGCTGTCCCACTGTTGTCCCCATGCTGTCCCACTGTTGTCCCCACGCTGTCCCACTGTTGTCCCCGTGTTGTCCTGCTGTTGTCCCCATGCTGTCCCGCTGATGTCCCCGTGCTGTCCCCGCACAGCGCCGGTTCCGGTGTTGCCGAGCGGTGCCTCCGGGAGCGGTGTCAGTGCCAAAGCAGCCGCTGCCGGGAGAACCAGGGCGGCCCCGAGTGTGGGCGCAGCCTGTATGCCCCGGCCACAGCCCCACGGCGCTATGGGGCGGCCCTGCCCCACTGCGCTGCCCCACAGCTCTGCCCCACAGCGCCATGGGTCCCTGCTGCCCCATAGTGCCATGAGTTCCTTCTGCCCCATGGCTCTATGGGTCCCTGCTGCCCCACAGAGCCATGGGTCCCTTCTGCCCCACAGATTTAGGGGTCCCTTCTGCCCCACAGATCTATGGGTCCCTGCTGCCCCATGGTGCTGCTCCACTGTGCTATGAGTCCCTCCAGCCCCACAGTGCTGCCCCACGGCGCTATGGGGCCACCCCTGCCCCACAGCTCTGCCCCACGGCGCTATAGGGCTGTGTCTGCCCCACAGCTCTTCCCCACGGTGCTATGGGGCCATCCCTGCCCCACAGCTCTGCCCCACAGCGCTATGGGGCCATCCCTGCCCCACAGCTCTGCCCCATGGCGCTATGGGGCCATCCCTGCCCCACAGCTCTGCCCCATGGCGCTATGGGGCCATCCCTGCCCCACAGCTCTGCCCCATGGCGCTATGGGGCCATCCCTGCCCCACAGCGCTGCCCCATGGAGCTATGGGGCCATCCTTGCCCCACAGCTCTGTCCCACGGTGCTATGGTGCCAGCACTGCCCCACAGCACTATGGGGCCATCCCTGCCCCACAGCTCTGCCCCACAGTGCTATGGGGCCATCCCTGCCCCACAGCTCTGCCCCATGGCGCTATGGGGCCATCCCTGCCCCACAGCACTGCCCCACAGCACTATGGGGCCATCCCTGCCCCACAGCACTGCCCCACAGCACTATGGGGCCATCCCTGCCCCACAGCTCTGCCCCATGGCGCTATGGGGCCATCCTTGCCCCACAGCTCTGCCCCACGGTGCTATGGGGCCATCCTTGCCCCACAGCTCTGCCCCACGGTGCTATGGTGCCAGCACTGCCCCACAGCACTGCCCCACAGCACTATGGGGCCATCCCTGCCCCACAGCTCTGCCCCACAGCTCTGCCCCGTGGTTCTATGGGGCCATCCCTGCCCCACAGCGCTGCCCCACGGCGCTATGGGGCTGTGTCTGTCCCGCAGAGGAGCATTCGGCCGCAGGTGGTGACGACGTTCGAGCTGCCCGGTTGCTACGACATGTGGACCGTGGTGGCCCCCCCCAAGAAGGACGAGGTCAGTGTCACCCCCGCGTGTCACCCCCGCGTGTCACCTCCACGTGTCACCCCGTGTCAACCCCATACGTCACCCCCGCAAGTCACCCCATGTCACCCCCCACGTGCCACCCCATATGTCACCCCCCGCAAGTCACCCCGTGTCACCCCACGTGTCACCTCCACGTCACCCTGTGTCACCCCCACGTTTTACCCCGTGTCACCCTCGTGTGTCACACCTGTGTATCACCCCTGTGTGTCACCCCTGCGTGTCACCCCCACTTATCACCCCATGTGTCACCTCCACGTGCCACCTCCACGTGTCACCCTGTGTCACCCTCACTTCTCATTGCATGTGTCACCCCCCACGTGTCATCTCCATGTGTCACCCCATATGTCACCCCCACAAGTCACCCCGTGTCACCCCCACATGTCATCTCCAAGTGTCACCCCATATGTCACCCCCCTGTGTCAGCCCCGTGTCACCCCCACTTATCAGCCCTGCGTGTCACCCTGTGTCACCCCCACGTGTCACCCTTGCATGTCACTGCCACGTCACCCTGTGACACCCCCATCTGTCACCTTCATGTGTCACCCTCGCATGTCACCCCCACATGTCACCCTGTGACGCCCCCATCTGTCACCTTCACGTGTCACCCCCCAGTTGTCACCCTTGCATGTCAGCCCCATCTGTCACCTCCATGTGTCACCCCAGTTGTCACCCCCATGTGTCCCTCTGCCCTACTGTCCGTGTGTCCCCGTGTCCTCATGTCCCCTGTCCTCCTGTCCCACTGTCCCCGTGTCCTCCTGTCCATGTGTCCTGGTGTCCCCATGTACCTTAGTCCCCCTGTCATCTTGTCTCGGTGTCCTCATGTCCCCCTGTCCCTGTGTCCCTCTGTCCCTCTGTCCCCATGTCTCCCCGTGTCCCCTGTCCCCCCATGTCCCCTCCTGTCCCGGTGTCCCCGCGGTGCCAGCACTGTCTGTGTCCGTCAGGCGGAGCAGAGCAGTGCGGGTGACAGCGCCGACAAAGAGCCCTCGGCCCCTGATCCCCCCGAGGATGAAGGGCAGCGGCACGGCTTCCTCATCCTCAGCAGAGAGGACTCCACCATGGTACGCTGCCGCAGGGATGGGGTGACAAAGGGATGGGGGTGACAAAGGGACGGGGTGACAAAGGGACGGGGTGACAAAGGGATGGGGTGACAAAGGGACGGGGTGACAAAATGTTGGGTGACAAAGGGACGGGGTGACAAAGGGATGGGGTGACAAAATGATGGGGTGACAAAGGGACGGGGTGACAAAGGGATGGGGTGACAAAGGGATGGGGTGACGAAATGATGGGGTGACAAAGGGATGGGGTGACAAAGGGATGGGGTGACAAAATGATGGGGTGACAAAGGGATGGGGTAATGGGGTGATGGGATGACAGAGTGATAAAAGGACGGAGTGAGGGGGTGACAAAGGGACAGGGTGACAAAGGGGCGGGGTGATGGGGTGAAAGAGAGATGGGGTGATGGGATGACAGGGTGACAAGGTGACTGGGTTATGGGGTGACGGGGTGACAGGGTGGCAAGGTGATGGGGTGACGGGGTGTGGGGGTGATGAGGTGACAGGATGACAGGCTGACAAAGGGACAGGGTGACAAATTGACAGGGTGACAGTGACAGGGTGATGGGGTGACAGAATGACAGGGTGACAAGTTGACATGGTGACACAGTGATGGGGTGACAGGGTGACATGGTGACATGACGGTGGAGTGTCGGGGTGACAAAATGACGGGGTGATGCAGTGATATGGTGACGTGACAATAGGGTGGCAGGGTGACATGATGATAGGGTGACATGGTGACATGATGATGGGGTGATGCGGTGACATGGTGACAATGGGGTGACAGGGTGACATGGTGACACAATGATGGGGTGACAGAATGACAGGGTGATGTTGACATGGTAACAGAATGATGGGCTGACAGGGTGACATGGTGACATGACGATGGGGTGTCAGGGTGACAGAATGACGGGGTGACAGTGCCAAAGTGATGGTGACGGGGGTGACATGGTGAGACGATGGTTGGGTGACAGGCTGACAGAACAACAGGGTGACACGGTAACACGACAGTGGGGTGACAGTGTGACACAGTGATGGGGTGGTGAGGTGACGGTGACAGAATGATGGGCTGACAGGGTGACATGGTGACATGACGATGGGGTGACGGGGTGACAGAATGACGGGGTGACAGTGCAAAAGTGATGGTGACAAGGTGACATGGTGACATGATGGTTGGGTGACAGGCTGACAGAACGACAGGGTGACACGGTAACGTGACAGTGGGGTGACAGCGTGACACGATGATGGGGTGGTGAGGTGACGGTGACAGAATAATGGGCTGACAGGGTGACATAGTGACATGACGATGGGGTGACAGGGTGACAGAATGATGGGGTGACAGTGCAAAAGTGATGGTGATGGGGTGACATGGTGACATGATGGTTGGGTGACAGGCTGACAGAACAACAGAGTGACACGGTAACACGACAGTGGGGTGACAGCGTGACACGATGATGGGGTGGCGAGGTGACGGTGACAGAATGATGGGCTGACAGGGTGACATAGTGACATGACGATGGGGTGACAGGGTGACGGAATGAGGGGGTGACAGTGCAAAAGTGATGGTGACGAGGTGACATGGTGACATGATGGTTGGGTGACAGGCTGACAGAACGACAGGGTGACACGGTAACACGACAGTGGGGTGACAGCGTGACACAGCGATGGGGGTGGTGAGGTGACGGTGACAGAATGATGGGCTGACAGGGTGACATAGTGACATGACGATGGGGTGACAGGGTGACGGAATGACGGGGGTGACAGTGCCAAAGTGATGGTGACGGGGGTGACATGGTGACACGATGGTTGGGTGACAGGCTGACAGAACAACAGGGTGACACAGTAACACGACAGTGGAGTGACAGTGTGACACAGTGATGGGGTGGTGAGGTGACGGTGACAGAATGATGGGCTGACAGGGTGACATGGTGACATGACGATGGGGTGACAGGGTGACAGAATGACGGGGTGACAGTGCAAAAGTGATGGTGACGAGGTGACATGGTGACACGATGGTTGGGTGACAGGCTGACAGAACGACAGGGTGACACGGTAATATGACAGTGGGGTGACAGCGTGACACGATGATGGGGTGGTGAGGTGACGGTGACAGAATAATGGGCTGACAGGGTGACATGGTGACATGACGATGGGGTGACGGGGGTGACAAAATGACGGGGGTGACAGTGCCAAAGTGATGGTGACGGGGTGACATGGTGACACGATGGTTGGGTGACAGGCTGACAGAACAACAGGGTGACACGGTAACACGACAGTGGAGTGACAGTGTGACACAGTGATGGGGTGGTGAGGTGACGGTGACAGAATGATGGGCTGACAGGGTGACATGACGACATGACGATGGGGTGACAGGGTGACAGAATGACGGGGTGACAGTGCAAAAGTGATGGTGACAAGGTGACATGGTGACATGATGGTTGGGTGACAGGCTGACAGAACGACAGGGTGACACGGTAACACGACAGTGGGGTGGCAGCGTGACACAGTGATGGGGTGGTGAGGTGACACGACGACGGGTGACAAAGTGACGCGGTGACATTGTGCGGTCCCGCAGATCCTACAGACGGGGCAGGAGATCATGGAGTTGGACACGAGCGGCTTCGCCACGCAGGGCCCCACCATCTTCGCCGGGAACATCGGGGACAACCGCTACATCGTGCAGGTGTCCCCGCTCGGAGTGCGCCTGCTCGAGGGCGGTGAGTGCTGCACGGTGTCCCCAGAGTGTCCCCAAAGTGTCCCCAGGGTGTCCCCAAAGTGTCCTTAATGCGTCTCCAAGGTGTCCTTAATGTGTCCCCAGAGTGTCCCCAGAGTGTCCCTAATGCATCCCCAAAGTGTCTCCAAGGTGTCCCCAGGGTGTCCCCAAAGTGTCCTTAATGCGTCTCCAAGGTGTCCTTATTGTGTCCCCAGGGTGTCCCCAACGTGTCCCCAGGATGTCCCCAAAGTGTCCTTAATGCGTCTCCAAGGTGTCCTTAATGTGTCCCCAGAGTGTCCCCAGAGTGTCCCCAAAGTGTCCTTAATGTGTCCCCAAGGTGTTCCCAGGGTGTCCTTAATGTGTCCTCAAAGTGTCCGCAGGGTGTTCCAGTGTGTCCCCAAAGTGTCCCCAGGGTGTCCCCAAAGTGTCCCCAGGGTGTCCTCAAAGTGTCCTTAATGTGTCCCCAAATGTCCCCAGAGTGTCCCTAATGCATCCCCAAAGTGTCTCCAAGGTGTCCCCAGGGTGTCCCCAAAGTGTCCTTAATGCGTCTCCAAGGTGTCCTTATTGTGTCCCCAGGGTGTCCCCAAAGTGTCCCCAGGATGTCCCCAAAGTGTCCTTAATGCGTCTCCAAGGTGTCCTTAATGTGTCCCCAAAGTGTCCCCAAAGTGTCCTTAATGTGGCCCGCCAGGTGTTCCCAGGGTGTCCTTAATGTGTCCTCAAAGTGTCCGCAGGGTGTTCCAGTGTGTCCCCAAAGTGTCTCCAGAGTGTCCCCAAAGTGTCCCCAAAGTGTCCCCAAAGTGTCCCCAAAGTGTCCCCAAAGTGTCCCCAGGGTGTCCCCAAAGTGTCCTTAATGTGTCCCCAAATGTCCCCAGAGTGTCCCTAATGCATCCCCAAAGTGTCTCCAAGGTGTCCCCAGGGTGTCCCCAAAGTGTCCTTAATGCGTCTCCAAGGTGTCCTTAATGTGTCCCCAGGGTGTCCCCAACGTGTCCCCAACGTGTTCCCATGGTGTCCCCAAAGTGTCCCCAGAGTGTCCCCAGCGTGTCCCCAAAGTGTCCTTAATGTGTCCCCAGAGTGTCCCCAGCGTGTCCCCAAAGTGTCCTTAACGTGTCCCCAGGGTGTCCCCAGAGTGTCCCCAAAGTGTCCTTAATGTGTCCCCAAAGTGTCCCCACAGTGTCCCCAATGCATCCCCAAAGGGTCCCCAATGTGTTCCCATGATGTCCCCAGAGTGTCCCCAGGGTGTCCCCAACGTGTCTCCAAAGTGTCCTTAATGTGTCCCCAAAGTGACCCCAAAGTGTCCCCAAAGTGTCCCCAAGGTGTTCCCAGAGTGTTCCCAGCGTGTCCCCAACGCGTCCCCAAAGTGTCCCCAGAGTGTCCCCACAGTGTCCCCATGTCCCCACATCCCGGTGTCCCCATGTCCCCACATCACAGTAATCCCAAGTTCCTATGTCCCCATGTCCCCATGTCCTGGTGTCCCCATGTCCGCACATCTCAGTGTCCCCATGCCCCCCAATGTCCCCATGTCCCCCCATGTCCCCACGCCCCCCCCATGACCCCAGTGTCCCCATGCCCCCCAATGTCCCCATCCCATCCCCAGTGTCCCCATGCCCCCGATGTCCCCATGTCCCCCATGCTCCCTTATGTCCCCACACCCCCCAGTGTCCCCCTGTCCCCTCATGTCCCCATGTCCCCCTGCTGTCCCCCTCCCCCAGCATCCCCCTGTCCCCTCATGTCCCCTGCTGTCCCCATGTCCCCCGCTGTTGCCTGATGTCCCCCTGTCCCCCCGCTGTCCCCTGCTGTCCCCCGCTGTCCCCCGCTGTCCCCCACTGTCCCGATGCCCCCCTGTCCCCCATCCCCTGCTGTCCCCCGATGTCCCCACTGTCCCCGTGTCCCCTGATGTCCCCCTGTCCCCCGTTGTCCCCTGCTGTCCCCTGCTGTCTCCCTGTCCCCCATCCCCCGCTGTCCCCCTGTCCCCCTGTTTCCCACTGTCCCCCGCTTGTCCCCCTGTTCCCCGCTGTCCCCTGATGTCCCCCTGTCCCCTGCTGTCCCCTGCTGTCCCCTGATATCCCTGCTGTCCCCCTGCCCCCCTATGTCCCCTGCTGTCCCCCTGTCCCCAACTGTCCCCCATCCCCCACTGTCCCCCGATGTCCCCACTGTCCCCGTGTCCCCTGCTGTCCCCTGCTGTCCCCTGATGTTCCCCTGTCCCCCATCCCCTGCTGTCCCCTGATGTCCTCTGCTGTGCCCCTGTTCCCCGCTGTCCCTCGATGGTCCCCACTGTCCCCATGTCCCCTGATGTCCCACTGTCCCCTGCTGTCCCTTGCTGTCCCCCTGTCCCTCATCCCCCTCTGGCCCCACTGTCCCCCTGTCCCCCGCTGTCCCCCGCTGTCCCCCGATGTCCCCCGATGTCCCCCTGTCCCCTGCTGTCCCCCGCTGTCCCCCTGTCCCCCTATGTCCCCTGCTGTCCCCCTGTCCCCTTCTGTCCCCCGCTGTCCCCTGCTGTCCCTTGATGTCCCTGCTGTCCCCCTGTCCCCCGCTGTCCCCATGTCCCCATCCCCCGCTGTCCCCCGCTGTCCCCTGCTGTCCCACACTGTCCCCCAATGTCCCCCTGTTCCCCACTGTCCCCTGCTGTCCTCCTGTCCCCCATCCCCCACTGTCCCTCGATGTCCCCCGCTGTCCCCGTGTCCCCTGAAGTCGCACTGTCCCTGCAGTGAACCAGCTGCACTTGGTCCATGTCCCTTAGTGTCCCCCTGTCCCCCTGTCCCTTGCTATCCCCCGCTGTCCCTGTGGTCCCCGTGTCCCCTGCTGTCCCCGTGTCCCCTGCTGTCCCCTGCTGTCCCCACTGTCCCCCCGCTGTCCCCCTGTCCCCCATCCCCCGCTGTCCCCCACTGTCCCCCAGTGTCCCCCTGTCCCCCATCCCCCGCTGTCCCCCGCTGTCCCCACTGTCCCCCGATGTCCCCCTGTCCCCCATCCCCCACTGTCCCCCGCTGTCCCCCCACTGTCCCCCAATGTCCCCCTGTCCCCCATCCCCCGCTCTCCCCCCCTGTCCCCCACCATCCCCCAGTGTCCCCCTGTCCCCCATCCCCCGCTGTCCCCCGCTGTCCCCCACTGTCCCCCAATGTCCCTCTGTTCCCCATCCCCCACTGTCCCCCCATGTCCCCCCATCAACCACTGTCCCCTGCTGTCCCCCTGTCCCCCATCCCCCACTGTCCCTCGATGTCCCCCGCTGTCCCCCGTGTCCCCTGAAGTCGCACTGTCCCTGCAGTGAACCAGCTGCACTTGGTCCATGTCCCTTAGTGTCCCCCTGTCCCCCTGTCCCTTGCTATCCCCCGCTGTCCCCGATGTCCCCCCTGTCCCCCATCCCCCACTGTCCCCCGCTGTCCCCCACCGTCCCCCAATGTCCCCCTGTCCCCCATCCTCCGCTGTCCCCTGCTGTCCCCTTGTCCCCCACTGTCCCCCAATGTCCCTCTGTTCCCCATCCCCCATGTCCCCTGCTGTCCCCTTGTCCCCCACTGTCCCCCGATGTCCCCCCATCCCCTGCTGTCCCCTGATGTCCTCCATTGTCCCCCTGTCCCCCACTGTCCCCCCATGTCCCCCCATCCCCCGCTGTCCCCTGCTGTCCTCCTGTCCCCCATTCCCCACTGTCCCTCGATGTCCCCCGCTGTCCCCGTGTCCCCTGAAGTCGCACTGTCCCTGCAGTGAACCAACTGCACTTTGTCCATGTCCCTTAGTGTTCCCCTGTCCCCCTGTCCCTTGCTATCCCCCGCTGTCCCCGTGGTCCCCATGTCCCCTGCTGTCCCCGTGTCCCCTGCTGTCCCCCCACCATCCCCCAATGTCCCCCCTGTCCCCCATCCTCCGCTGTCCCCTGCTGTCCCCTTGTCCCCCACTGTCCCCCCGATGTCCCCCCATCCCCTGCTGTCCCCTGATGTCCTCCATTGTCCCCCTGTCCCCCACTGTCCCCCAATGTCCCCCCATCCCCCACTGTCCCCTGCTGTCCCCTTGTCTACCATCCCCCACTGTCCCTCGATGTCCCCCGCTGTCCCCGTGTCCCCTGAAGTCGCACTGTCCCCGCAGTGAACCAACTGCACTTGGTCCATGTCCCTTAGTGTCCCCCTGTCCCCCTGTCCCTTGCTATCCCCCGCTGTCCCTGTGGTCCCCATGTCCCCTGCTGTCCCCGTGTCCCCTGCTGTCCCCTGCTGTCCCCCACCGTCCCCCAATGTCCCCCTGTCCCCCATCCTCCGCTGTCCCCTGCTGTCCCCTTGTCCCCCACTGTCCCCCGATGTCCCCCCATCCCCTGCTGTCCCCTGATGTCCTCCATTGTCCCCCTGTCCCCCACTGTCCCCCCATGTCCCCCCCATCCCCCACTGTCCCCTGCTGTCCCCTTGTCTCCCACTGTCCCCCCGCTGTCCCCGTGTCCCCTGAAGTTGCACTGTCCCCGCAGTGAACCAGCTGCACTTTATCCATGTCCCTTAGTGTCCCCCTGTCCCCTGCTATCCCCCGCTGTCACGTGGTCCCCATGTCCCCTGCTGTCCCCCGCTGTCCCCACCGTCCCCCGCTGTCCCCCTGTCCCCCATCCCCCACTGTCCCCTGCTGTCCCCCACTGTCCCCCAATGTCCCGCTGTCCCCCATCCCCCGCTGTCCCCCGCTGTCCCCCAATGTCCCTCTGTTCCCCATCCCCCGCTGTTCCCCGCTGTCCCCCAATGTCCCCATGTCCCCTGATGTCCCCCTGTCCCCTGCTGTCCCCCGATGTCCCCCTGTCCCCTGCTGTCCCCTGATATCCCTGCTGTCCCCATGTCCCCTGCTGTCCCCCTGTCCCCCACTGTCCCCCACTGTTCCCCGATGTCCCCACTGTCCCCGTGTCCCCTGATGTCCCCTGTCCCCCCATGTCCCCCGCTGTCCCCCGCTGTCCCCCGCTGTCCCTGCTGTCCCCCTGTCCCCTGCTGTCCCCCCATCCCCCGCTGTCCCCTGCTGTCCCCCTGTCTCCCATCCCTCAATGTCCCCCTGTCCCCCCATCCCCCACTGTCCCCCCCATCCTCCGCTGTCCCCGTGTCCCCTGAAGTCGCGCTGTCCCCGCAGTGAACCAGCTGCACTTCGTCCCGGTGGACCTGGGCTCGCCGTTGGTGCACTGCGCGGTGGCGGATCCGTACGTGGTGCTGCTGAGCGCCGAGGGGCAGCTGTGCTGCCTCGTCCTCAAGAGCGACACCTACGGCGGCCGCACGCACCGCCTGGCGCTGCTCAAGACCCCGCTACACCCCGTGAGTCCGCACACCCGCGCCACGCTGTCACCCGTGCGTCACCGTGTCAGCCGTGACACCGCGTCACACACGTGTCACCCACGACACAGTGTTACACACACAGCACCCGGGGCACTGTGTCACCCACATGTCATGCACGTGTCACCCGCAACACCATGTCACCCATGACACCGCATCACGCACGTCACCCGCAACACTGTGTCACCCATGACACCGTGTCACACACGTGTCACCCGCGGCACTGTGTCACCCACACGTCACCCACGCGTCACCCGCAGCACCATGTCACCCATGACACCGCATCACACACGTCACCCGCGGCACTGTGTCACCCATGACACCGCGTCACACACGTGTCACCCGCGGCACTGTGTCACCCACACGTCACCCACGCGTCACCCACAGCACCATGTCACCCATGACACCGCATCACACATGTGTCACCCGCGGCACTGTGTCACCCACGGCACTGTGTCACCCAAGGCACGGTGTCACCCATTACACCGTGTCACACACATGTCACCCACGGCACTGTGTCAGCCAGGGCACTGTGTCACCCACGTGTCACCCATGTGTCACCCGCAGCACTGTGTCACCCATGACAGCGCATCACACACGTGTCACCCGCGGCACTGTGTCACCCACACATCACCCACGTGTCACTTATGACACCGTATCACCCATGACACTGCGATACACACGTGTCACCCACAGCACTGTGTCACCCGCACATCACTCACGTGTCACCCACGACACCAAGTCACCCATGACACTGCCTCACACACGTCACCTACGGCGCTGTGTCACCTGCGGCACCGTGTCACCCATTACACCACGTCACACACATGTCACCCATGACACTGTGTCACCCGCGGCACTGTGTCACCCACACGTCACCCACGCGTCACCCGCAGCACCTTGTCACCCATGACACTGTGTCACACATGTGTCACCCACGTCACTGTGTCACCCATGCATCACCCACGTGTCACCCGCAGCACCATGTCACTCATGATAGCGCATCAAACACGTGTCACCCACGGCACTGTGTCACCCGTGCGTCACCCAAGCATCACCTGCAGCACTGTGTCACCCAAGACACTGCGTCACACACGTGTCACACAGAGCACTGTGTCACCCACACGTCACTCACGTGTCACCCACGACACCAAGTCACCCATTACACCATGTCACACACATGTCACCCACGGCACTGTGTCACCCACACGTCACCCACGACACGGTGTCACACAGCACCCACGGCACTGTGTCACCCACAGTGTCACCCACGGCACTGTGTCACCTGTGGCACTGTGTCACCCACACATCACCCATATGTCACCCGCAGCACCTCGTCACCCATGACACTGCGTCACACACGTGTCACCCTCAGTGTCACCCATGGCACTGCGTCACCTGCACCATTGTGTCACCCGTAGCACTGTGTCACTCTCCGTGTCACCCATGGCACTGTGTCACCCCTGGTGTTGTGTCTGTGGTATCAACCTCAGCATTGTGTCACCCACATGTCACCCATGGCAGTGCGTCACCCTAGCACTGTGTCACCCGCGGTGTCACCCGCGACACGTTGTCACCCATGACACATCACTAACCATGACACACTGTCACCATTGGCTCTTTGTCACCCATGGCATGTTATCACCCGTGGTGCATTGTCACCCTTGTCACACTGTCACCATTGGCATACTGTGACCCTCAGAGTATTGTCACCCTTGTCACACTGTCACCCGTGGCACATTGTCACACTTGGTGCACCGTCACTGTTGATGTATTGTTACCCTCGTCACACTGTCACCGTTGGTGTGTTGTCACCTGTGTCACACTGTCACCATTGGCACATTGTCACCCTTGTCTTGCTGTCACCCTCAGCATGTTGTCACCTGTGGCACGTCACTGACATTGTCACACTGTCACCATTGGCTCTTTGTCACCCATGGCATGTCGTCACCCTTGTCACACTGTCACTCTTGTCACGCTGTCACCCTTGGCACGTTGTCACCTATGGCACACTGTCACCCGTAGTGTGTTGTCACCCGTGGCACGGTGTCATGGCACATTGTCACCATTGGCACAGTGTCATCCTTGTCACACTGTCATCTGTGTTGCATTGTCACCCATGGCACAGTGTCACCCATGGCATGTCATTAACCTTGTCACACTGTCACCATTGGCTCTTTGTCACCCGTATCGTGCTGTCCCCCGTGTGATGCTGTCCCCGTGTGATGCTGTCTCTATGTGACGCTGTTCCCATGTGACGCTGTTCCCATGTGACCCTGACCCGTGTGACGCTGTCCCCATGTGACAGTCCCCGTGTGACGCTGTTCCCATGTGATGCTGTTCCCGTGTGACACTGTCTCCTGTCGTGTGATGCTATCCCCGTGTGACCCTGATCCCATGTGACACTGTCCCCATGTGACACTGTCCCCGTGTGATGCTGTCCCATGTGACACTGTCCCCTTGTGACGCTGTCCCCATGTTATGCTGTCCCCGTGTGATGCTGTACCCATGTGACGCTGTCCCCATGTTATGCTGTCCCCTGTGACGCTGTCTGCGTGTGACCCTGACCCCATGTGATGCTGTCCCGGTGTCCCCATGTGACACTGTCCCCCGTCGTGTGACACTGTACCCTATTGTGTGACACTGTCTCCTGTCATGTGACACTGTCCCCATATGATGCTGTCCCCATGTGACGCTGTCCCCGTGTGATGCTGTCCCTGTGTGACACTGTACCCTGTTGTGTGACACTGTCCCCTGTCATGTGACACTGTCCCCATATGATGCTGTCCCCGTGTGACGCTGTCCCCGTGTGACGCTGTCCCTGTGTGACACTGTCCCCTGTCGTGTGACGCTGTCCCTGTGTGATGTTGTCCCTGTGTGACACTGTACCCTGTTGTGTGACACTGTCCCCTGTCGTGTGACGCTGTCCCTGTGTGATGTTGTCCCTGTGTGACACTGTCCCCTGTCGTGTGACGCTGACCCCATGTGACGCTGTCCCTGTGTGACGCTGTCCCTGTGTGACGCTGTCCCCGTGTGACACTGTCCCCATGTGACACTGTCCCTATGTGACGCTGTCCCCGTGTGACGCTGTCCCCGTGTGATGCTGTTCCCGTGTGACGCTGTCCCCGTGTGACTGTCCCCGTGTGACGCTGTCCCCGTGTGACACTGTACCCATGTGACACTGTCCCTGTGTTACCGTGTCGCCATGTGACGCTATCCCCCATTGTGTGACACTGTCCCCTGTCGTGTGACGCTGTCCCCCTGTGACGCTGTCACTGTGTGACACTGTCTCCTGTCGTGTGACACTGTCTCCTGTCGTGTTATGCTGTCACCGTGTGACGCTGTCCCCGTGTGATGCTGTACCCGTGTGACGCTGTACCCATGTGACGCTGTCCCCTGTGACACTGTCCCCGTGTGATGCTGTACCTGTGTGACCCTGACCCCATGTGACGCTGTCCCAGTGTGACACTGTCCCCCGTTGTGTGATGCTGTCCCCATGTGACCCTGACCCCATGTGACGCTGTCCCTGTGTGACACTGTCCCCATGTGACGCTGTCCCCATGTAACGCTGTCCCTATGTGATGCTGTCCCCGTGTGACGCTGTCCCCATGTGACGCTGTCACTGTGTGACACTGTCTCCTGTCGTGTGACGCTGTTCCTGCATGATGCTGTACCCGTGTGATGCTGTCCTTGTGTGATGCTGTCCCCATGTGACACTGTCACCGTGTGACACTGTCTCCTGTCGTGTGACGCTGTCCCCGTGTGATGCTGTCCCCATGTGACGCTGTCACTGTGTGACACTGTCTCCTGTCGTGTGACGCTGTTCCTGCATGATGCTGTACCCGTGTGATGCTGTCCTTGTGTGATGCTGTCCCCATGTGACACTGTCACCATGTGACACTGTCTCCTGTCGTGTGACGCTGTCCCCGTGTGATGCTGTACCCATGTGACACTGTCCCTGTGTGACGCTGTCCCCGTGTGATGCTGTACCCATGTGACACTGTCCCTGTGTGACGCTGTCCCCGTGTGACGCTGTCCCCGTGTGATGCTGTCCCCGTGTGACACTGTCCCCGTGTGACGCTGTCCCCGTGTGACGCTGTCCCTGTGTGACGCTGTCCCCGTGTGACGCTGTCCCCGTGTGATGCTGTCCCCGTGTGACACTGTCCCCGTGTGACGCTGTCCCCGTGTGACGCTGTCCCCCCCGCAGCAGCCGAAGGTGATGGCGCTGTGCGTGTACCGCGACGTGAGCGGGATGTTCACCACCGAGAGCCGCAGCAGCTGCGCCCGCGATGAAGTTACACCGCGCGGGCCCCAGCGAGAGCGAGACCCTCATCCAGGACATCAGGTGGCACCGAGGGGACACCGGGGGAGGGGCACTGGGGGAGGGGTGGCTCCGGGGGTGGGGTGGCACCAAGGAGGGGGTGGCTCCGGGGGTGGGGGTGGCACCAGGGGGTGGGGGGGACACCAGGGGAGGGGTAGCTCCAGGGTTGGGGTGACACCAGGGGGAGGTGGCACTGAGGGGAGGGGTGGCACCGTGGTGGGGGTGACACCGGGGGGAGGTGTGGCACTGGGGGAGGGGTGTGGCACTGGGGGGGGGTGACACCGGGGAGAGGGGTGGCACTGGGGGGGAGGGGTGGCACTGGGGAGAGGTGTGGCACTGGGGGGGGGTGACACCGGGGGAGGGGTGACACTGGGGGGAGGGGTGGCACTGGGGAGAGGTGTGGCACTGGGGGGGGGTGACATCAGGGAGGGGTGACACCGGGGGAGGGGTGGCACTGGGGGAGAGGTGTGGCACTGG
The DNA here is from genome assembly GCA_023055505.1 of Callipepla californica brunnescens. Classification (NCBI taxonomy): domain Eukaryota; kingdom Metazoa; phylum Chordata; class Aves; order Galliformes; family Odontophoridae; genus Callipepla; species Callipepla californica. The sequence continues at coordinate 6,844 of JALIRH010000235.1, read as the reverse complement.
GGGGGGGTGACACCGGGGGAGGGGTGACACCGGGGGGAGGGGTGGCACTGGGGGAGAGGTGTGGCACTGGGGGGGGGTGACACCGGGGGAGGGGTGACACCGGGGGGAGGGGTGGCACTGGGGGAGAGGTGTGGCACTGGGGGGGGTGACACCGGGGGAGGGGTGACACCGGGGGGAGGGGTGGCACTGGGGGAGAGGTGTGGCACTGGGGGGGGGTGACACCGGGGGAGGGGTGACACTGGGGGGAGGGGTGGCACTGGGGAGAGGTGTGGCACTGGGGGGGGGTGACACCGGGGGAGGGGTGACACCGGGGGGAGGTGGTGGCACTGGGGGAGAGGTGTGGCACTGGGGGGGGGTGACACCGGGGGAGGGGTGACACTGGGGGGAGGGGTGGCACTGGGGAGAGGTGTGGCACTGGGGGGGGTGACATCAGGGAGGGGTGACACCGGGGGAGGGGTGGCACTGGGGGAGAGGTGTGGCACTGGGGGAGGGTGACACCGGGGGGAGGGGTGACACCGGGGGGAGGGGTGGCACTGGGGGAGAGGTGTGGCACTGGGGGGGGGGTGACACCAGGGGAGGGGTGACACCGGGGGAGGGGTGACACCAAGGGGAGGTGTGGCACTGCGGGGGCACTGGGGAGGGGCAACAGGGGAGTGGTGGCACAGGGGGGAGGGGTGACACCGGGGGAGGGGTGACACCAGTGGGGGGGGGTTACACCAGAGGAGGGGTGGCACAAGGGGGAGGGGTGACACCAGCGGGGACGGGTGGCACTGGGGGAGGGGTGACACCAGGGGAGGGGTGACACCAGGGGGACACTGGGGAGGGGCAACAGGGGAGGGGTGGCACTGGGAGGGGGGGGGGTTGCATCGGGGGAGGGGTGGCACAAGGGGGAGGGGTGACACCGGGGGAGGGGTGTCACCAGCGGGGAGTGACACTGGGGTGGAGGTGGCACCAGGGGAGGAGTGGCACTGTTGGGGGGGTGACACCAAGGGAGGGGTGGCACTGGTGGGGGGTGACAATGGGGGGAGTGGGGACACCGGGTGGGGGTGGCACGGGGGGGAAGGTGTGGCATGTGGCACTGAGGGGAGGGGTGGCACCGGTGTGGGGTGACACTGGGGTGGGGGTGGCACGGTGGGGAGGGTGACACCGGGGGGGAGGTCTGACACCGGGAGAGGGGTGACACCAGGGGGAGGCGGGACACAGGGGGGAGGGGGGACACCAGGTGGGGGTGGCACTGGGAGGAGGGTGGTAGAGGAGGGACATCAGGGAGGGTGACAGTGGGGTGGTTGACATTGGGGTGGGTGACAGTGGGGTGGGTGACACCAGGTTGGGTGACATTTTACTGGTGGCTTTGGGGTGGTGACAGTGGGATGGTGGCATTGGGGTGGTGACATGGTGACATTGGGGCGGTGACACTGCGGTGGTGATGTTGGGGTGGTGACACTGGGGTGGTGACATTGGGGTGGTGACACTGTGTTGGTGACGTGGTGACATTGGGGCGGTGACACTGCGGTGGTGACACTGTGGTGGTGACATTGGGGTGGTGGCATGGCGGCGGTGACGCTGGTGGTGACATTGGGGTGGTGACACTGTGTTGGTGACACTGGGGTGGTGATGGAGGTGGTGATGGTGGGGAGGTGACACTGGGGAGGTGACATTGGAGTGGTGACACTGGGGCGGTGATGGAGGTGGTGACTTTAAGGTGACATAGGGGTGGTGACACTGGGATGGTGACACTGTGATAGTGACATTGGGGTAGTGACAGAAGGTCGGTGACATTGGGGTGGTGACACTGTGGTGGTGACAGAGGGGTGGTGACCTTGGGGAGGTGACACTGTGGTGGTGGTGACATTGGGGAGGTGACATTGAGGTGGTGACTTTAGCGAGCTGACATTTGGTTTGTGACATGGGGGTGGTGACACTGTGGCGGTGACACTGGGGTGGTGGCATTGGGGTGGTGACAGAGGGGTGGTGACAGTGTGGTGGTGACACTGGGGTGTGATGTTGGGGCAGTGACATTGGGGTGGTGACTTTCAGGTGAAATAGGGGTGGTGACACTGTGGTGGTGACACTGGGGTGGTGACACTGTGGTGATGACCTTGGGGTGGTGACACTGTGGCGGTGATGTTGGGGTGGTGGCATTGGGGTGGTGATGTTGGGGTGGTGACACTGTGGCGGTGACGCTGTGGTGGTGATGCTGTGTTGGTGACACTGGGGTGACACGGGTGGCGGTGACACGGTGGTGGCGGTGACACTGGGTGTTGCTGTGTGGCAGCGGCTCGGTGGACGACGAGGAGGAGATGCTGTACGGGGACTCAGGGGCCGCTCGCAGTCCCCCCCCGTGAGGAGCAGCGCCGTGGGTCCGTCCCCAGCGCCGAGCGCGACCCACGGCAACAACCGCGCCGACCCCACGCACTGGGCCCTGCTCGTGCGTGACAACGGCGCCATGGAGGTAACGGCACCGACTGTCACTGACTGACACCGACTGACACCGCCTGGCACCACCTGACATCACCTGGCACTGACTGCCACCGCCTGGCGCCGACTGTCACCTACCTGGCACCAACTGACACCAACTGGCACCGACTGACAATGACTGGCACCGACTGACAATGACTGTCACTGACTGACACTGACTGGCACCAGCTGTCACTGACTGTCACTGACTGACACCTACTGGCACTGATTGACACTGCCTGGCACCGTCTGGCACCAACTGTCACCGACTGGCACCGACTGACACTGACTGACACCGACTGGCACTGACGGACACTGACTGTCTCCGACTGTCACCGACTGACATTACCTGGCACCAACTGCCATCGACTGGCACTGACTGACACTGACTGTCACCGACTGACACTGACTGTCACCGACTGGTGCCATGGAGGTAACGGCACCACCTGGCACCGACTGCCATTGACTGTCACCGACTGGCACCACCTGACATCACCTGGCACTGACTGTCACCGACTGTCACCTACCTGGCACGGACTGGCACTGACTGTCACCTACCTGGCACCGACTGACAATGACTGGCACCGACTGACAATGACTGTCACTGACCGTTTCTGCCTGGCACTGACTGGCACCGACTGGCACTGACTGGCACTGCCTGTCGACGACTGTCACCGCCTAGCACTAACTGGCACTGACTGGCACCGACTGTCACTGACTGACACCGACTGACACCGCCTGGCACCTACTGTCACTGACTGACACCTACTGGCACCGACTGACAATGACTGTCATCGACTGTCACCCGCCTGGCACTGAATGTCACCGCCTGACACCGACTGGCACCGACTGGCACTGACGGACACTGACGGACACCGACTGTCACCGACTGGCATTACCTGGCACCAACTGCCATCGACTGGCACTGACTGACACCGACTGACACTGACTGGCACCAGCTGTCACTGACTGTCACTGACTGGCACCAACTGACACTGACTGACACCGACTGTCACCGACTGGCACTGACTGGCACTGCCTGTCGACGACTGTCACCGCCTAGCACTAACTGACACTGACTGTCACCGACTGACACCGACTGTCACCGACTGGCGCCATGGAGGTAACGGCACCACCTGGCACCGACTGCCATTGACTGTCACCGACTGGCACCACCTGACATCACCTGGCACTGACTGTCACCGACTGTCACCTACCTGGCATGGACTGGCACTGACTGTCACCTGCCTGGCACCGACTGACAATGACTGTCACTGACTGTTACTGCCTGGCACTGACTGGCACTGACTGTCACTAACTGGCACTGCCTGTCGACAACTGTCACCGCCTAGCACTAACTGGCACTGACTGTCACCGACTGACACCGACTGTCACCGACTGGCGCCATGGAGGTAACGGCACCACCTGGCACCACCTGACATCACCTGGCACTGGCTGTCACCGCCTGGCTCCAACTGTCACCGACTGTCACCTACCTGGCACCGACTGGCACTGACTGTCACCTATGTGGCACCGACTAACAATGACTGTCACTGACTGTTACTGCCTGGCACTGACTGGCACCAACTGTCACTGACTGACACCGACTGACACTGCCTGGCACCTACTGTCACTGACTGACACCTACTGGCACCGACTGACAATGACTGTCATCGACTGTCACCGCCTGGCACTGAATGTCACCGCCTGACACCGACTGGCACCGACTGGCACTGACGGACACTGACGGACACCGACTGTCACCGACTGGCATTACCTGGCACCAACTGCCATCGACTGGCACTGACTGACACCGACTGACACTGACTGTCACTGACTGGCACCAACTGACACTGACTGACACCGACTGTCACCGACTGGCACTGACTGGCACTGCCTGTCGACGACTGTCACCGCCTAGCACTAACTGGCACTGACTGTCACTGACTGACACCGCCTGTCACCGACTGGCACCGACTGTCCCCTCCCTGTCACCTTCCAGTCACCACTTGTCCCCTCCCTGTCATCTCCTGTCACCTCCCTGTCACTGCCTGTCCCCTCCCTGTTACCGCCTGTCCCCTCCCTGTCACCACCTGTACTCCCCATGTCACTGTCTCCTCCATGTCACCGCCTGTCCCCTCCATCACCGCCTGTCCCCTCAGTGGCCCCGTGTCACCCCATGACCCCATTGCTCCCATGTCCCCAATGTCCCCATTGCCCGCAGTGTCCCCATATCACCCAGTGTCCCCAATGTCCCCATATCACCCAGTGTCCCCATATCACCCAGTGTCCCCATTGCCCCCAGTGTCCCTCAGTGCCTCCGTGTCCCCATTGTCCCCCCTGCCCCTATTGCCTCCATTGCCCACAGTGTCCCCACATCACCACATGTCCCCATTGTCGCCATGTCCCCCATTGCCCCCCACTCCCCCAAATGCCCCCACCCCCCCCCATTGTCCCCATGTCCCCCGGTGTCCCCCACCACCCCCCGGTGTCCCCACTGTCCCCAGTGTCCTCATTAACCCCAATGTCCCCATGTCCCCCACTGCCTCCACCCCCCCAAATACCCCCATTGTCCCCAATACCCTCAGTGCCCCCATTGTCCCCAATGTCCCCAATGTCCCCATTGTCCCCAATACCCCCATGTCCCCCATTGTCCCCACTGCCCCCGTTGCCCCCAGTGCCCCCCAATGTCCCCATGTCCCCCACTGCCCCCATTGCCCCCGCCCCCTCAAATGCCCCCATTGCCCCCATTGCCCCCACTGTCCCATTGTCCCCAGTGTCCCTCAATGCCTCCGTGTCCCCAATGTCCCCACTGCCCCCACTCCCCCAAATAACCCCACTGTCCCCAATGCCCCCACCCCCCCCCATTGCCCCCACTGCCCCCAATGTCCCCATTAACCCCAATGTCCCCATGTCATCCATTGCCCCCAATGTCCCCACTGCCCCCCATTGCCCCCATGTCCCCATTGCTCCCACTGCCCCCATTGCCCCCAATGTCCCCACTGCCCCCAATGTCCCCAATGTCCCCATGTCCCCCACTGCCCCCATGTCCTCCATGTCCTCCATGTCCCCCATGTCCCCATTGCCCACAGTGTCCCCACTGCCCCCCAATACCCCCATAGCCCCCACTGCCCCAAATGCCCCATTGCCCCCAATGTCCCCATGTCCCCACTGCCCCCACCTCCCCAAATGCCCCCATTGCCCCCACTGTCCCCTCTGCCCCCCATTGCCCCCACTGCCCCCAGTGTCCTCCACTGCCCCCAGTGTCCCCATGTCCCCCACTGCCCCCAGTGTCCCCATGTCCCCACTGCCCCCACCCCCCCAAATGCCCCCATTGCCCCCACTGTCCCCATGTCCCCCATTGTCCCCATGTCCCCCATTGCCCCCAGTGTCCCCATGTCCCCCACTGCCCCCAGTGTCCCCATGTCCCCCATGTCCCCCATTGCCCCCAGTGTCCCCATGTCCCCCACTGCCCCCAGTGTCCCCATTGCCCCCACTGCCCCCACTGCCCCCAGTGTCCCCATTAACCCCAGTGTCCCCATGTCCCCCATTGCCGCCAATGTCCCCACTGTCCCCACTGCCCCCATTGCCCCCAATGTCCCCATGTCCCCCACTGCCCCCATTGCCCCCACCCCCCCAAATGCCCCCATTGCCCCCAATGTCCCCATTGCCCCCCACTCCCCCAAATGCCCCCACCCCCCCCCATTGCCCCCCATGTCCCCATTGCCCCCAGTGTCCCCAATGTCCCCATGTCCCCCTCTGCCCCCATTGCCCCCATTGCCCCCAGTGTCCCCCACTGCCCCCAGTGTCCCCATGTCCCCCCACTGCCCCCAGTGTCCCCATGTCCCCCACTGCCCCCAGTGTCCCCATGTCCCCACTGCCCCCACCCCCCCAAATGCCCCCATTGCCCCCATTGTCCCCATGTCCCCCATGTCCCCCATTGCCCCCAGTGTCCCCATGTCCACCACTGCCCCCAGTGTCCCCATGTCCCCATGTCCCCCACTGCCCCCAGTGTCCCCATGTCCCCCATTGCCCCCAGTGTCCCCATGTCCCCCATTGCCCCCACTGCCCCCAATGTACCCATGTCCCCCATTGTCCCCACTGTCCCCACTGCCCCCACTGCCCCCATTGCCCCCATCCCCCCAAATGCCCCCATTGCCCCCATGTCCCCCATTGCCCCCAGTGCCCCCAATGTCCCCAGTGTCCCCATTGTCTTCAGTGTCCCTCAATGCCTCCGTGTCCCCAAATGCCCCCATGTCCCCCATTGCCCCCGCCCCCTCAAATGCCCCCATTGCCCCCACAGCCCCCACTGCCCCAAATGCCCCATTGCCCCCAATGTCCCCATGTCCCCCATTGCCTCCATTGCCCCCAATGTCCCCATGTCCTC